>PVKZ01004601.1:0-76380 GCA_004027375.1 Macroglossus sobrinus | reverse complement strand
TTCTTTCTTTCTTTTGTTTTCTTTTATATTTTTCAATGTTTGTTAACATTGGTTAACGAAATCCAGTAAATTTCAGCTGTACGCTTTAACAGTAAGGCATATGTATATTTACATTGTGTGTTCACCTCCCATAGTTAGATTTCTTTCTGTCACCACATATTGACCCCCTTTACCCCATCTACCTCCCCACTTCCCCCTCACCCCACCCTCTGGTAACTACTAGTCTATTGTCCATGTCCATGAGTCTCTGTTTGTCCTGTTCATTTGCTGTTTTTAGGTTTGTATTCCACATATAAGTGATATCATGTGATTTTCAATTTTTCCTGTCTGGCTTATTTTGCTTAGCATGATTATCTTGAAGTCCATGCATATCATTGCAATTGGCAGTATTTCATCTCTTCTATGTCTTCTAATGTATTGATTTTTAAAAATTCTGTCTTTATATTATAAGATTTTGTTCTTTATTTGTGAATGCCTTATTTGGATCTTTTTATTTTAATTATCTTCTTTATTAAATCTAGCATCAGTTAAATACAAGGCAAGGAATAATCATAAACAAAAACAATATACTACATATAATCTTAACACACACATGCATAAACACAAAAACATGAAGGAAATAAAGAATAAATCTCTCAATTTCACTTTTTCATTGCTGTCTGTGCTTTTTCTAGGCACTATAGGAACACCTGTGTCAGTATGAGATAGTGTTTTTTGAGTGTATTTGAAATTTTTTTCTGCTCCCTGCATTGTCTCTTTTCTTTTGAGTTCCTTTTCTTTTGTTTGTTTTGATATCTCTTTTATGTTGGTGGTTTCTCTGAAATGGCTTTTTGTTTTATTTAAGAGGAAAGTGCTAACAAGGTGATTGGAGGAGGTGCCTGAGGGAGGTTGTACCAAGTGATGGGTAATCATGGGGGAAATTAGTGATTTCATTGGAGAACTCTGAATGTCCCCATCTATAGTTTCTTTTTCTTGGGCTGGTCAGTTTTAAAGAGCAATCCTCTGTATTTCCTGCCTGCAGGTATAAGTTTGGCTATGAGAGTTTCAGGAACTGGATGGAATGATGTCTTACCATTTAATGATAATTTTCACTCACTCCCCCCTTTTTTTAAATAGGTTTTTATTGTGGTGGTTTTTCTTTCCCCATTTAACAGATTTACTGAGGTATAATGGACATATCCACTTGCATTTAGCTCAGTAACTCACTCTGTCCTCTGTTGTGTAAGCCTGTCCTTTCTTCTGCCCTGGAGGAGTCTTCAGAGGTCCTGGTGACTCCAAGTTTGTTATTCTGGGGTCTGCAGCACAAACCAGCTTGTCTTTTAGTTTAGGTATTAGCTTTTTTGATCTAAGTCATTTACCACTGCTCATCTGCTTTTTAGCTTCTACAGTTAAAGCATTGCCGACATTTTAATGGGATTTGAAGAAAAGTGGAGAAAAATGCGAGTGTTCATTCTGTCAAGTTTAACCAGAAGCTCTATCCTCTGCATTTTACCAGTATCAATACTATCAATTCTTGCTACTCAGGTGCAGGTTCTTTGAATTGTTTGGGTCTAGGGGTCAGGATTAAAAGATGTATGTACATGTGTGCATTTTTGTGTCTCTTTGAGTACGTGTGAGGTTGCATATGATAGTGCGTATATGTATTGGTTAAAATGAGAACAATAATGTTAACTGAGGAACTATAAATAGGCATGGGGTGGTAAGTATGAGGATTTGGAAGAGTGTGGGGGCAAGGGCAAGAAAGAAGAGAAAAGGAAACCTATAAGTTTTGGAGTAATATTCTACTGGATGGAATATCCCCCACCTTTTTTTTTTTTTTTTTTTTTTAACCTGGCCCTTCAGCTCATCTCTTTAAACCAGAAACCCTGGAAGCAGGGTTGAATACAGGTAGAATTGTGAGGTTTAACTTTATTCTCCTCCCAATCATCGCATCAGCTCCTCTCCCCACTAAATCACTGAGTTACTTTAGACTTTTTTAGAGCTCACTAGTTACCCAAACTTCCACTTTGTTTTTACCTTCCATGTAGTGCCCTCACCTTCTGTCTTTCCCTTGCACAGAATCTGAAGATAGACCGTCTTCTTTACATACATTTGGCATCTCATTTAATTTCCCTACCTTATGAGGAGGATCTATTTTTTTCCATTTGATAGATGAAGAAACCAATGCTTGGAGAGATGTAGCCTCTTTCTCAGAGATGCACAGATAGTGTGGAGCAGAACTATGATCTGAATTTAGCAACTCTGGTTTTAAAGTACATGTTTGCACCAATACACTGCACTGCTTCAGTGTATTTAATTGCATAAGTATTCACTGATAATTCTGCATGAAGATTTTTATATACAATGAAGATGCATTAAAATCAATTTGGTAAGCACACATTGGTGTTTGATTTTGTAAAGTACAGTATAGATCCTTGCTGAGGTAGAAATGCAGCGCTTAATAAGAAAGGCATAATCCCTGCCTTCAAAGAATTTACCTTCTGAAAAATTGCTACAGTATAGGAGAAGGCTTCAGGAATGCTGTAAAATCTAGATTTAAATAACTGGGTGACTAAGAGCCAAAACTTTTCTGGTTTCACAGATGCAAAGATCAAGATAAATAATGGAAAAGAAGGATGTACTACAACCATATGGTTAAAGTAATGACTTATCATTATATATATGTTAAATGTAAGGAAAATGAGGACCGTAAAGCTGAGAGGCTTGCCCAAAAGTCACATGACTAGAACCCAGTCTTCTGAAAGTCAGCCCAGACCTTTCTTTTTTCTCACTGATATTATTTTCAATCCTATGAATTTTTCACAGATGCCATAGCACTCTTGTGAGATAGGTAGGGTAGATAATATTTCCCTTTTGTAGATGGAGAAACTGATGTGAAGAGTTATGTTCAAAGGTGCTTTTAAGAAATGCTATTTTAGAGTAGATATGAACGGAGCCCCCAATTTCTGTATAATTTGGGCACATAGGATGGGAGGAGAGGTATAAAAATATAGGGAGGAAAAACCAATATTTATTGAGCTTTATCTGTATGCCAGAGAGCCAGGGACTGTACAGGGGGTCACATATGATCTTGTCTAATATTCAAAACAGTACTGTGAGGTTGATATTTTTATCCTCATTGTGCAGATGAAGCTCAGAGAAGCTTCGAAACTTTTTAATCGTCACATAGACTATCTGGCTGTCACTAAATGGGTCCATTTCATGTAACACTTGACAAAGTTGATATGTGACCCCAGGACTGTACAATTTTAGAGCCCAGAGTATGTTTGTTAACCTTTACCTTAGTGTCTAAGATTAATCATTGAAATTAATTAATCATTAAAATTGAAATTATGACTTCTTAGAGCTGAAACCAAGGATAAGCTTTTCTGCAACCACCTCACAGAGATACCTTTAATTTAAAGAACACACTCATATCTTTTTCTCTCTCTACTGGGAGAAGGATAAGTAATATATTTGAGGGTGTATTTCTTCAGTGTCTACTTTAATAAAGGCTCTTCTTTTTTTTTCTTTCTTCTGAGTCTGTAGACAATTTTTTAATTGCCCTGCTTTCCCCCCGAGTTATAAAAGCCATGCTATGAAATTTATAAATATTAAAAATTTTATTCAGCTGGTGAAATCTCTGCCTTAGAGTATATCCTATTGGTATGGTTGTACACAAAAGTACTGTAAATAAAAGATTTAAATATAAATTGTGTTTGATATGGAAATTCAATAGTTAAGAGGCCTACAAAACTTTTGGACTGCTAATGTGAAAAGCTAGCAGTTCAGGTAGATAAATGTTTATTGCTTCCTATAGGATAATAGGAGCTTCTTGGGAGCCATGAAGTAGAAAAAGGAAATCCCTGTCTGTATTGGGGAAAGAGTATAGTGGTGCTGACTTTATAATTAGGCAAAAGCTAAATATGAGGATATACCAACATACAGCTCTCCTGTTTCAAATATCTTCTCATTCAAAGGATAATGACTTTCTCTGCTGCTTATGATGCTATTTTTTTTTTTCAGGGTGTTCAAACTTTATGTTTAAAGGGTGAGCTCGGGGGAAATACAAAATACTGGCTGTGAGTTTTAGAGTATGTGAATTCCAGACCCATTTCTGGAAATGCACATTAGCTGTCATGGATGAGGTGGACAAGTTGCTGCCCATGTGCAAGGGCAGCGTGAGCCATGCAGCTCACTCAGGACCAGTAAGTAACTCATTTTGAGATCCAAGTGGAAATTAGTGCTGCTTATTTCTCGTACTTCACAAAGCCAACCAAACACATTCCTCAGCTTACTATATTAGAAACACTTTCCAATGGACTCATTCTCTTGTTTCTTCTGCCTAAAAAAACCCCCCAAAAACAAAAAACAAAATCATGCTATACATATTTCCATATGTATTTTCATTAATATAATTTTTCTTTCTAGTTATCCTGAAATGAGAGCTAATTCTGGATTTGCCTAAGTGTTTTTGTTTCTTAATTTTTTCTTTACAACACATCTGGCATATATTAACACATACATGATACTTTGCCCAGGAATTGGTTTGGCACTATGATAAATACAAAAGAAGTGAAACTATCATGTGTATTGGAGTGAAGATATGAATATACTCCCACAATCCGGAGAAAATGAGGAATAGGTACAATGGACAATAATGCCTACAATTAGCAGGTGCTCAAAAACATTTATTGGTTGGGTAATGAGAGAAGACAATGAACCAGCAACCTGAAACAAACAGAATGCAGTTCAGGAAGGAAGCAGGATTTAAGGTGGATATTGAAAGATCATCTGCATTTAGATAGATAAAAGAAGTAAGTCCAGCCCACCAGGGAAGAACATTGTACAAAATGAAGAGTTGAGCAGTGGCTTGATTCATGAGGGGCAAGTGAGAAGTTCTATTTGAATCAATTAGAGTATTATCTTGGAGAGAAAGGAATGATCCTGAAGAATCCATACATTTCTGCTTCTCTCCCAGTACATCACCTGTCCCCTATTACTCAGTTTTCTTCTGTCTGTTGGCATTCCTAAACTGTGGGAAACTCCCTGCTTGGCTTCATCTGTCCTATATAAGGAGACATCCTTGTTTAAAAGAGTAACAATATATAAATAAAGGAGATGTCTTTAGGTTGTATGTGTGTGTTAATGAAGAGAGAAAATATCTAGTTCTTAAACCTCAGCCCTAGACATGGGCTAGCTTGTGTCAGCATTTCCTTGGCATGAATTTCCTCATTGCAGAGTCTTGCATTGTATTTCAAAATTATGCAAAGAGGTTTTTGGCAGTATAACAGGAATGCTTAGTTGTTTCTTTATTGGGGAGTAAATTAGATGGTTATAAAGTTAAATAAAACCCAGAAAGTTCATACTGTGTTTTCTTAAAATTCTTTGTCAAAATAAATAGCCTTGAAATGAACATAAAAATTTAAATGGCATTGACTCTAATGAAACAACATGGAGTCTAATGAAGTTGAAGCGGTCTGAGAGTACTAGGAAAGCAGGGCTGCTTTTATCTTATTGGAATGTTTATGTCCTTGCATGTCTCCTAATCACACTGTGATAACGTCATTCGGAGAAAATGGTTTAGGAAAGATTGCTAATAAAAAACAAAAATGATACAGCCTCACATTAACAGTGCAGAGTCTCCCAAGTAGTCAGACCAAATCAGTTGTCTAGAATACAGGGCACTGGGCTGGAAAAATACAATTGGAATTGGCATCCACCTTATATTTGGGTGTGTGAATATTTAGTGCCATTGATAAAGAGGTTCTCAACTGTTAACTAAAACAGCACCTCAAACTCTACATGTTGGGAGTCAAAGCTTTATCATTTCCAGAAACCAATTTTCTATCCACCATTCCGTATTTCTGTGAATGAGGCTTCATTCTTCCAGGCATCCATGGGTGACTCAACTTCTAAGTCACTCATGGTTCTTTTCACTCTCCTCCTATACCCCAAAGTTACTAAATTTTATCAGTTCTTCTCTCAGTACTTCTAGAATCCCTCTCATTTTTCCATGACTACAAACACCAGCTGAACTCATTTTCTTGATCATCATCACTGGACTAGAGGTCTCTTTCACTTCAGGCTAAACAACTTCTACTTTATCCTGCCCCTGTGGTCAGATTAAGCATCCTAAATCTCATGTCACTGTTTCATTCACCTGAGCACTGCCCACAGCATGATTCTGATGATAGTCAAGGCCCTTTACCACGCAGTTCTAACCTGCTTTCTCAACTCTGTCTCTTGATGTGGCCTTGGATGAACACTAGCTTGGCACTGCTCATTTTCAGCTTAATGTGGTTTATTCATTCCTTCACCATTCTTTTGTTTACTTGTTACTCTATTTAGGATGCTGCTTTTCTTCCTTATTACTTATGCAATTTTTTGCAAGGTAGTGACTTGTAACTTTTTCAAGTCACCCTTTTGAGAATCTGGTAAAGGCCATGAAACTTCATCCCCCAAAATGTATATTCACAGGGCTCATTGACCTCCTAAAAACTCCATTCATGTACTCCTTAAGAAAACATTGACTTAAATTAAGAATCATTGCTTAAAGTCAAGGTGAAATTTCCAATTCTCCATAAAGCCTTTCTTAATCACTTTGGCTAATGATGAAAACTCTCCCACCCCATCACTCCCCACGAACTCTGCTGAGATTATTGTCTCTTTCTTTCATTGGGTACTTACTGTAGACCATTATGTATTGTTTGTTTTCTTTCTATGCACTATCAAAAGCACGTTTCCACCAATACAAATTGAAGTGCAACACCTCAATGAGGAGGAGGAAGAGGAGGAGGAGGAGGAGGAGGAGGAGGAAGAGGAGGGGGAGGAGGAGGAGGGGGAGGAAGAGGAAGACGACTTCTCAGGCCTCCTGACACTGAGAGGCAAAGTCTGCAGATAGCAGGTATGCCTGAAGCCCTCCCAGAGCAGTAACCTTGAGTAGAAGGCCTGATGATAAAGTCAGTGGCCATGGCCAATGAAGGACAAAGTGCTATTTCTTGATTTTTGTAAAACTATGTGAGCCTCCTGGTTCTGAGTCAAACAAGGAAAGGAAAGGCTTTCTAAATAACTGCAGTCAGATATCCTCCTCACCGGTAGGACTGAACAAGGTTTAATTTGATTTAGAACAATAAAGAAATGTGGTTTCTTATACCTAAGTGCCATGGAGCTATTCATATCATTATAGGATTTTAGTTTTTATTTTACAGATAGGACTACTTATTCTCAGCAATGCTTTTATAAAGTCTTGAGTTTAATTCCTCATACCACTCTGTCAGAATCTGGCAGTAAGTGTACACCCTACTGTAAGCTTCTGGTGACCACACAAGCTGCCTTTTGTCTGAGTGTGCTAACTAGCCTCATGGGAATAGTCTCTGGGGGATGGGTTCCAGAGACTAGAAAATGATGATGAAACACTTATGTCATATTTTCTAAATTGAGGAAAGATTGTCATAGATCAAATTCAGGTGATGAATACCTGGATTTAACTCTCACTGAGTAACATAAACGTTGAGACCTATAAGGATAGAGGAGTACTCCTCAACCTTTGGTGTGCATTTGAATGACCCAGAAAAGTTGTTGAAATGCAGATTCTAACTCAGTAGGTCTGGGGTGATACCTGAGAGTCTGCATTTCCCAGGTGATTAGGTACTGTGCATCCATAGACCATATTTTGGATAGCATTTGTCTTAATTTCTGTTCTACCTCTACCTCAAACTTGGTCTTTGACCTTTAAAAATTATTTAACTTTTCTAGATCTTAGCTTCCTTAACTGCAAAAGAAGAGAATTGGCTTGAATATTCCTAACAAGGACATTTTTAATGCATACATTTTCCCTTCCTGATAGCACTTTTCCTTTTGGAGAATTCACTTTGCTGCTTTGTGTGCAGCTGTGATAGGTAGATAAGTCTCAGGATTCTCTGTCCCATTATGGAAGCTGATAGAAACCCTCCAGGCTCAGTTCCCATGACTTCCTTTTACAACCCAGGCACAGCAAGGGGAAGAATAGGACCTATACTTAGTCTACTTGTTTTTCTCTCTCTTTTATTGAAAATATTTAGTAGACAGAACTTAAGGCAGACGAACTGTTGAAATTCAGCATTCCTGCTGTGGGGCCAGGGCTCAACTGGCAGCAAAACCTTCTGGATCTTTCTCATACCTGTCTGTTCCAAACTTGTTTCTTTAGTCTTCCCTTCAATCTTGTGAGCAGCCCAATAGCTTTCCAGAATATTCTCTTTTTACTTAAGTTACCCAAAGTCCATTTTTGTTGCTTGCAATTAGAGGCTAATATAGTTCTCTAAGCATCTTCTGACTAGAGCATTGCAGAATTCAAGACCTGAGCAGCTTGTGGGTGAGTCTGAACACTGTTTCTATAAGAAAAGGCACAAGAATATTTTTCCCAAGGAAGGTCAATTGCTTTGGAGTCTTGGGCATGGAGTTGGGTGTAGATTATTGGTACTGGTGAATGATTTAGATTATTTTCCAGCAGATTGGTAAGTGTACTAATGTGATCATGTTATTTTCCTCAAGTCAAGTAGAGACTGAGATGCAACCTATGCTTTAGAAGCAAGCAACAAGGCTCTTCATGAGGCTTCTTGGACCTATATACACTTGGAAATTCCAGGAAGGGCTTATACTTCCTTTGACTCTATTCATTAGTACACGGAGTTTTCTTAGGGGCTCCAGCATTTCCTTTTTAGCATGTTTCTATTGAGAATAGTAGCTAAGAGCAGGCGGAGAAGATTTTGGAGAGTAAGACTATTGCTAAGCAGTAACAGAGCTCACAGCTCAATCACCTTGAATTGCAGTTTGAAGAACAGATACCTGACACCTTGCCTTCATTACCCAAGGTTATAACAAGAGTACAAAATGGCACATGTATGTGTCCCTGCTTCTAACTTGTGCCAGAGCAGTCAGCAGCTCATAAGGTAATTTAAGCTATTCTTCTTGGGTTCTGCTGCTATAAACATTTCCTATGGTCTGTCAACACCTACTAGGAATGAACTTATAGTCCATCAGCTCATTCTTCACCTTTGTGGTCTCCATCCTACACTGCGGTTTCCAGGGACCAGTAAATAACACTTTTCTATTCTCACCCCATTTTGAGTCAGAAAAGTGAAGATCATATGCTTGCTTTATTGAGAAAACTGTACCAAAGAATACACAGCTTAGCTCATTGGCTAAGAGCTTCACTTCTGGCTGAAGGCCCCTGTCAGCAAGGGACAGTAACTTCTGTGCTAAGCTGCTACTTGGAGAAGAGCAGAATGTGTGTGTAGCCTTCAAAGATAAGGGGGAATGTAATGTAGTCAGTGTGATTCAGAGCTGAATTATGGTAGAGTTTTCTGTTCCATAGTTTTCAGTGACAAAAGAAATAATTTTTTCCCCCTTTCTATCATTTTTCAATATTAAATTGAACTGTTTACTTCCTAGATGATTTCTTCCTACTTATATTAGCCTCAGTCTTCCTTGCTGCCCCTCCGTATTTAGGGTCCCAAGGGTACAAGAACAAGTATCTACCCTGAGTGTAATGTTGCTTGAATTCCTGACTTTAACAGCACGTGGCCAGCCTGAATGCTGAGGCCTTATCTTTGTGCAATAGGACATTCTGGAGGACCATTTGCTGAGGAATGGTCTTGGTTCTGCCCAGCTGGTGCTCCCTTGGTGGGGCAAGGGGAGTTAAGGGGACAGTCCTACTCAAGCTCTTTATTTCTAGTCAGAGAATGTTTCTTATGAAAGAGACATATGAAGAGAATGCTGCCCCTCAGTAGATTGTTAAAGGATACAGACCTTCCCTGGGGTATCTATACCCCAGGTTCATGCCAGAGACCATGACCTTTATTCTGTTGTTTAGTTCATATCAAAAGCTCAATTTTGAGGAATAAAACTCTTAGGGGATTGCTGGAAGGCTATCAATTCCTCTAGAAGCTCAAAATTTATCCCTCAATCAAGCCAGACCATCAAAGAACTGTGTATTTAGACCACACTTTTTTTTGGTATCTCATAAACTTTATTGAGCTGGACTTTAGGGTGAAGCCATGAGGATGCCATAAGAAGAAGCTGTGTGAAGCTTGCTAATTTTTCTTCTCGAGGGTGTTCCCAATTGTATTTCATCATACTTTTTTATGAGGATCCATAGGAGGCATGTATTTTTTCCAGACTTAAACATTAAGAAAAATCTACCTTTCTTCTAAAGAAATAAAATTTTTAAAAAATTATGTTCATTGTGATTCTTGTCATCAGTAATGCTTCCCTTTTAGCTTTGGCTGCTGTGATACTTAGAAGTGAATTTGGGACATTAAACCTTTGTGTGTTATATTCTGACATCTTTTTTTTTTTTTTTGTATCTTCAATTTGCTTATGGTTTCAAATACAATTTTATCCTTGTTTTTTTCTTTGTTCTGCTCTCTTTATTTGCTTTTTTTCCCTTTACCAAATTGCCTTATATTTTATAAACCACTTCAGACTCTCCTTAATAGGGATGAGTCAGAGTATCAATGAATTAGTTAACTAAAAAATTAAATATCAAGTTAGATTTCCTTCATAGAGAAGAATATTCTTACCACTTGTTCATACAGTAATTTCTTGCCTTGGGGTCTATTTTTTCCCATGACCCTTAGGCCTCTAATCTTGGCTTGCTTTGAAGCTTATTTGGTCCATTCTCCTCATTAGGTTCACTCACCTAGTCTCCATCCTCATCTACCACCAATCTCTTCCTTAGGCCATCTTCTAGTGTCCAGTCCTGTGGGTGACTTTGAAATCTACATCTCTAAATTTGAGTTCAAATCTGTGCCACAAACCTGTAGGTTATATCATTCAAGAGCTCTAATTCTGAATCTGCATTTTGGCATCAAATCTGTACCTCCTCATGTATCCCTGATGTAGTAAGCTGGGCCACTATCTCTGAAGATACTCTCATCAGGGAACTGGGAAACATTCTAGATTTGTCTCTTCTTTCTGTTCCTCCACATCCAATTCATCCCAGCTCTCATCATTTCTAGCATGGATTATTACTGTACAGAGCACCACCCCAAGCTGGTCTCCACACAGCTCCTAAAGTAATATTTCTTTGTACAAATCTGGTTATACCAGTTACAAAAAAAAAAAATCCTTTCAACAGAATTCTCATTCTGAGTGGATAAAGTTAAAACTTCAGTGTATAGCATAAAAATGCTACCATTGGATGTGAGAAAAAGGATAGTCTAGCACTTCAGTCTCATCTCCTGCCAACCTTGTCTTTACCATCTTTATAATTGACTGTTTCAGATCATTCCCTTTCTTTTTAAGATTCCTTTTCTTTTTAAGGGTCAACTTTCCAGTGCCAGCTCTATGTAGAAGCCAAGATGGTAGCTCACTCATAATGGGATTGAAGGTCAAGGAGTCTCCTCACCTCAGTTTCTATCAGAGTGCTTAAGATGCCCTGAAGGAATAAAACAACTTAACACTTCATTAGTCATAACTATTGGGTGGTAAGGTAAATCAATTACATCAATTTTGCACTGCCTAAAGGAGTGGGATAAAAAATAGGTACATTTGGATGAGAGAAGAGGCAGTGAAAGGCAGGTTCTGACCATGGGGCTCTGGGCAACTCCACTGTGTTTCTGAAGTGGGCTTGCCGAGGGGTAGTATGAGGTCAAAGAAAGAAAGAAGGAAGGTCACCTATGGATAGTGAAGATGAACATGGGTTGTGCCACAACTTTTCTAAAGATTAGAACTAATTCTGATGTTTTTTTCTATATCCCAGCAGGATGGTAGTTATTTGATGGAATGATTTTATTCTGTTTGTGAACTGTGAGGGATAGGTGGTATGAGATTAGGAGAAAAGAGGCATATGGTGAAGGAGCTTAGACTAGTCATCAGCCTTATGTTAGGGATAATGGGATGATGGAAAGCCATATCTCTATGCAGAATATCATTTCATTTAATGTGGCTCAACAAGCATTTATGGAGTGAATATCTTATTGGGCCTTCCTTGGAGGGGTATGTATTGTTAAAGTGGTAGAAAGTCATCTCTAAGAAAAGTAGGGTATATCAGTATAATGTACTAAGTTAGAAAAATAATTTTGAACTCATGACCTCAAAAAGGAATATCTTTTCCAACTCTTATCACATCGAAAAATGGTCCAGCAGTAAAAGTAGCTCTTTGGCCACCACTGACTCTCATGTATATTCCTGACTTCCCAAGTTTTGGCCCCCAGTAAGAGCCGAAGCTTCTTGGAGGGAAAATGATTCCATGTCTTGGCACAGGAAAATTTGAGAATATTCTGTGATCTCAGGACAAAAAGTAATTTCAAGGGTGTCAGGTGGCACCAAAAGGACAAAGGAATCAGGTTAAGAATCAAGTTGTAACAGTTTGAGCATCAAAAAAATCAGGGTAATGTTAACATATTTTATTTATTCTCTTAACATTTATCTGTTCTCATAGCATCTTCAGATGTCCTGAGGAGGAGAGGTAATTGCACAGACTCAATCTCTCATCTCCTAGGAAACAGAACCTTTGGATGACCTTACTGATCATTATAATATAGTAATTAGGAATATAAGCTTTTCAAATGGTGCTAACAAGCCAGGTCACTATAGTGTAATGATAGGACAAAGGTTCATGCTGACCAAGGGAAACTTAAAGTGTATTGTATTACTTCAAGGAGAGATGCTAAAACCTGCATGAAAAGTGTGATCTTCAAGTTTTATTGGCATAGTAAAGACAGTTTAATTTCTAAAATAGTTTACCCAGATCCCATGTCAGACAAAAACAAAAAACAATAAAAAACAAAACAACACCTACCCATACCCAAAAAATCTCCAAAGAATAAATTACACAGAACTTGCAAACTTAATCAACAAGTATGAGATTTTTGTAAGGGGAAAGGGCAGTAGATTTGATATCATTACTTAGTACAACCCTAGGAAGATATAGAATTTAAATTAATATTATTAGCTAATAGTAGTTTCCATATAATGATAATTTCTATAATGCCTGTGTCATTTTTGTAAGATTTTTGTCTACTTCTAAAATGTTTTCAGCATTTCTGAGAATGTAACAGATTGGTTATTGTAATTAAATATTTAGGAGAGTTTGAACAAAAATGTTTGTATTCAATGTCTGAATGTTTAGGAAAATCTAATTTGTTAGACCATAGGCTTGGATTTGTTATTTGTGTAACTAAACTAAATTTTGAGGACTATTGATTCCTTAATATTTAAAAGATAGTTAATTATTTTTTAGATTTGTAAAAGTTATATATTGGGCATGAAACAATAGTTGAAGTGGAAGTTCCTCTCCATGAGCAAAAACCATAAAAGAATCTCTTTTCATGATGCTATCAGGTGTAGTTACTGCTCTCAAATTTCTCTGAAATTTATTAGGGACCTTAAAAGTAGTCTATAAGTAACTATGTAGAGTTTAGCACAGAGTTCGAGGCTTGAGGCAGGTGTGATAGAATCTGATATGAGGCAAAATTGTGCTGGGTGCTTTTTAGGTAACTGGACCTATAATTATAGAAACTTGTATTTGTATAAAGTAGATACCTCAAAATCCACATCTGCTAGTAGGTTGTGAGAGCACTAAGTGAGGACACTGACACTAGAGAGATTACCAGATTTGACCATGTCTACAGCTTGTTGAGGTGGAGAGGAGGCTTGAGCCCAGGCCTCCTGACTGAAAGTCCAAGATTCTTTTAACTCTACCATTAGTGCCTCTATCTGTGCTATGGGACACGGGACTGTATATAATATATACATAGTAGGTAGCCAATAAATGATACTATGATAAAAATAGAAATAGCATAGTAGCAATAATATATCCACTAATAAGAAGCTTATAGTTCAGATGGGCAGATGAAACAGACTAATCAAGAAAAAAAAAGTCATTGTGAAAACAAAGTAGTTCTAATTTATGTAGGGAAGAAAATAGAAGAAAGATACAGAACATTTCTGCTCTTTCAAATTACTCATAAATAGACAAATGGTCTAACCTAAAAGTAGACCAATAATAGCAGCAAACAAATTCACAGAATAAGATATTCAAATGGACAATAATCATATGAAAAGATGATCAACTCCACTAGTAGTCATGAGAATAAAAAATGTTATCATTTATCATTTATCAGGCTGATAAATATTTTAAAGAGTATGATATTTATTGTGGGCAGGGATGGGAGGAAATAGGCCTCTCATACAGTGTTGGTTGGAGAGGGCTATGGTAAAAACTTTTAGGGAAATGATTTCTTAATGGCTTTCAAAATTTAAATTGTGCTCATGGGTGATCCAAAATTCTAATTCTAGAAATTCTAAAGAAATCATTGTTCATGTCTACAAGGAAAAAATATCAGAATATTTAATGACATATTATTTTATAGTAGTGAAAAATTGACATTACCCAAAGATTCTTTAACAGAAGAGATTAAATACAATACAGTGCGCCCACACTGTGGGACACCATGTGGCAGTTGAAAATAAAAGTTAAAAATATCTCCAAGGATGGACATGGGCAGATCATTGATACATTTTGTTAATGACAAAGGCATGAAAAATATGTATTATGATCTCATTGAAGCAAAAAATAAATGTGTATGTGATTATATATGATTTGAAATGCATACATAAATAACTTGAAGGAAACCCTTAATTGTCACTAGTGGTTACTTTTGAAAAAAGAGTGTGTTTGGAGGTGGGAGTGGGAATAAGGGACAAGGTTCAATATTATACAATATGTCTCTATCTATAATTTTAACTGTATCTGTATCTATGTCTATGCTTGTCAATGTCTATATTGATGTGATGTTAATGTCTGTGTCTGTATTTTAATACATGAATTCATATAGTACTCATCTAATGTAAATTATCTTTTTTTAAAAAATAAAGAAAGCATTTCTAAAGCCCTGGTACTCTAGTCCAGTTCTAGCTCTACACTAAGTAAATAATCATTCGTGTTAGAATGAAAGGAATGGCCTCAAAAGGTTTCTTGGCCCTGGTTCCTTCCCTCCTTCTCCATTTTTCTAATACAACATGGGGAGGTGAAGACCATCCTGCTGCACCTATGTGTGCTCGCCCAGCCTTTTTCTGATTTCTAGAGTGAAGATACACTTGAGATTATAACTGTATAAAGTAGATGATGCCAATTTGAAATGTTTTTTACAATGTTCTAGTTTTCCTGTGCTTGGCTGACATCCTCAGAACTGCTCAGTGTGCTTGCTTGCTCCCTCTCAGTGGAATAGCAGTATGTCTTAGGCTCTGCTTTGTACTTGCTTAGTGGAACCGCAAAGGATACCTGGCCTCATGCTGGGGCCAGGACTGCAGACCATGAACTCAAAGCCTGTACTTCATTTATCAAATGGAACAGTTCTGCCAAAGGAATCTGTTGGGGGTGTTGGCCTTAGTTCCCAGGAAAAAAAAAAAAAGATGAATAGTTTGCTTTGAGCACTTGCAGTGCTCTGCATTGGCTCATGCTAATTAGAAGTTGGTGCTGGCAAGGCACCTGCACCTCTGGGGATGTGAACCACAGCTCCCACACAGGAAGGTTGTTCAGTGGAGGAGCCAGGAAGTCAACAGCCACCAGGAGCTCGAGACTGTCCCCCAGCTTTTCCATTGATTATTCATTTATTCAGCAAACACTTATTAGCTTTTCAACTCTGGTCTGCCCATGGAATTCATAACCAGTCACATATCAAAGCCCACCAATTCTGTGAGTTTTTTCAAATTGCCCTCTCCCAGGCTTGTTTTGATTCATTGCCCCTGGCTGTTTTTCATCCTCCCTGGCTCTCTGCTCCTTGGTCCTGTACTCTTGTCCCTGATAGCGGTTGTTCCAGAACCCACTTGCTTTGAGAGACTGCCTTGACACAATTTGCTTGCCCTAATCCACAGCTGTCCCTGGATTGTGCTTTGCTTTTGATTCCCTGGCTTTGTCATGGTCTGTGGAAATAAAATGGCCTTGGCTAAACCTTTAGGATTTTCTAGGCAGGGGAGGGGACCAGATAAATCCATAGCCAGACATTGTGTTGGGGATTAGGATGTCGAGAAGTATTTAAAAAAAACATATCTAAGGGGAATAAAGGGTGTAGAGTGGGAATAGGGGTGGCGATTTAATAGAAGGTTTAGAGAAGAAGGCCTTACTCACCAGTGAGTCTGCCTTGTGGATTGCTTGGGAGAAAGATACTCTAGACAAAGGAAAGAGAAAGAACAAAGGCTCTGAGATGAGAGCTTGCCTGGAGGTTGGAGAAGAGTGGGAAGGGCAGTGTGAATATTGCAGGGAGGAGAGTAGGGGCCTCACTCTCAGCCATGCAATATGTGGCCTGAAGGTGCAGGGCTTTCTGGTCCTTTGCGAGGATTTCAGCTTTCACTTGCAGTGAGCAGAGGAGACAGTCGCTACTAGTGGAGAGGTCCCATGAATAGAGGTAGATGCCCACTGGGCGCACTGCGTGTGAACCATCTCATTTGATGGTGAGGGAAACCATGCTATGCTAAGGCTGAAGGGGAACAGCCCACTCTGCCTGGGGGCAGGGGCTGTTAGGGACAAGCTGAGTCTGGAAGTGTCAGTTTTCTAAGCAGAGGGATTAGCATTAAAAAAGGGCTAGTAGTGAGACATCATGACGTCTTCAGAGAAAGAACAGTTTGCTTTGGTTTGAGATGGCAGCACAAGAGTGGAGAGGAAGGAAGGGAGCTGAAAAGAGACTGGTGAAGCAGGAGATGCCAGCTCAGGAAGGCCTTTTATGATGCAACAGTGTGGTTACATTTAATTCTATAGTTATAGAAAACCATGGGAGATTTTCAAATAGGGAAGTGTGACATATTCCTTGTGAAATAAAAATTTTCACTCTTATGAGTCTTCAGTTTCCATGTCATCTAACAGTGGGTAGGCTCAGAATCCAGAGAAAGAAGAACTGAAACTGAGTTCTCACTTTTCACATAATCCTAACTTTCCTGAGCTATAAAGTGGGGTTTTATCTGCTTTATTTATCTCACCAGGCTTCTCTAATGAATAAATGTGGTAAAGTGTACAAAAGAGTATTGCAGTGTGCAGAGCACACGTTAGTACCATGACCCAAGATTGACATGGGCAGAGTGGGCAAACAGAGTGGGCAACATGTTTAAATGGGAAAGGGAGGGCTCTGGAGTTGGACATCAGTTGGAATTGTGGCTCTACCACAAACTGGCTGTGTGAACTTGGACCGCGTTCTGGACCACTTGGAGCCTCAGTTTCCTTATCAGCAAAATATGCTAATTTTTACTTCCTAGGATTGATGTGTATAAAATACCTAGCCTGTGTATAGTCCCAAGGAGAACTCTATAACTGACAGCTGTTATTTTTCTGAGAGTGATCATGGTGAACACATGATTGGATGGATACTTATGACAGCCCTGCTGTGAGAAAGTTACTCTGCCTGGTGCTATTAAAATGGTGCTGCCGATGCTGGTAGGATGTTTGTCTAAATCTGAGCTGCTACTTTAGGAATGAGGATGGGTTTGTGCTCATCCTTCACCTCACCTAGATCCGTTTGTGTCCATGGCATGCTGTCTGTATATCTGTGGATGGAGGCACAATCTGGACCCATGAAGGAAGTGTAGCTAATCGATGCCCAGGAGCACCTGGCTCATGGCTGACATGATGGAAACTCTGAGCTCTGCCCAACTAAGCTTACTGGCTGCAGCCTGACATACAAGGATTGATTCAGACAGGCTAAAGGGAAATGGGGGCTGAGACATAGATTCACATAACTAGCTCGTAATTTTTTTTCCTGAGGGGGTAAAAGGCTGATCTTGTCTGAATTTAGCAGAATAATTGTCCACACTGATTGAATTCTTCAGATAACTACTCATCTCCCTGCTTTGTTTTGTTTCAGAGCACATCGCTTCACATTTAAAAGAGAGAAAGAGAGAAAAATTACTGTCCAGCTGTAATTTTTCATTTGGCAGGCACTCAGCCATTTTCTCAGGAGTTGACAGAGTATGATCTCTCATTTAACTCGCTTCCTAATACTGCCCCTGGGTAAGACTGCATTGAATCAGACCCTGGTGCAATCATTATCTTGGTTGAAGATCCACACCTACAGTTCTTCTTACAGATGGTTCAGTGCAATCACAGTGGACTCCGAGAAAAACAATCAGAAAACAACACACTTGCCAAGTGGAAACTGGGCTCACTGCTGTTTCCAACAGGGCTGCCTCATTTCTGCTTTTTAACAGTTCTTCAGAGTCATTAGTCATTCTTTCATTCCATAATTAATTAAGTAGCTAGCATGGTGCAAATGCAAATAGTATAATCAATGATCTCTTCCCTCAGGGAACTTACAATTTAGTAGAGTAGATGAGATGTACACAAATAACTAGGCCCTCGTATAGGAGCACATAAATAGATGACATATAGTAAGGGTAGGATTTGAGAGCAGGGGAAGATAACTTTTGCCAGGAATTATTTCATGGAATGGGTAGAATGGTTTGGATGGCGAGTTGAAGGAGTGGATAGGCAGAAATCAAGATGAGGAGAAGTAGGTGAGTATTCCAAGCTTGTGTGATGTGAGGAATAGGAATGCTGTGTTCTCTAATTGCTTTTTGAATTGAATTGAAATAAGTATAATTTGGAGTAATATAATAGCAATCCAACAGCTTGAAATTTTTAAAGAGGCTGCATGGAGGGAGACCAGTTAAGAAGCTAGTGCAATAATCCAGGTGAAAGAGAATATGATTTATATAAAGTTGTTAATGATGAAAATGGTGAGGTGAGAAAAGGTGGGGTTCTGAACATATTTTAGACTTTCTGGTCTTGTCTCAACTTTCATATGTGAGTACCTACCTAGAAGATCCTTGACCTTCAGATTTGAGAAAAGATTCTAATGAGGGCAAAAGCTCTTTGTGTGTTTCCAGAAAATCTTCTCTCACCTCACCCATGGCATGGCTGCCCTTGGAGTTATAGCTCTGCCCTATTTGTAGGTGTGTTCCCTTAGGGTCACAGACCCACAGAATAGAGACCTAGGGATCCTCTAGTCCAGTTCCTCATTTTGCAGATGGGGAAACCAAGGCTCTGGGAAAGGTAAACTGGCTTCCCTAAGACTTGGCAGGTAGTTAGGAGTGGGACTGAAAATGAATGGCCTGATTCTGAGTCCAGTAGTCTTCCTACATCACCACTCCTTTCTCCAGATATAAGACAAGGTGTGTTTCTCCCTTGTGGCAAAGACTGGCCAGGTGTACCCCAAACTCCTTTCCTCTAGCTCAAGTTATTCTATACTTCCCAGTTTCTCTTGCAGTTAGGTGTGACCCTTTGACTGAGTTCTGGCCATTGGAATATGGGTAGTCTTAGGAATGTTCACTCTCAAACCTGGCCTATAAAAACCTCTGTGCAAAAGCCCCAACCTCTTCCCTCATTTGTTAACAAGATATTGATACCCAGGACCAACTTGAATGCAAGGTATTAAAAATGGCTGAGCCTCTATTGTCTTGGAACCTTGAATGACTTTATAGAGCAAATACTCCTACCCTACCCTTCCATCCTATATTATAAATTATATTGTGTTAGGCCATTAAGATTTGTGGGTTTATTTGTTAAGGTAGTTAATATTATCTTAACTAATTCTCTCTTGTCACCTTAAATCTAGAGAGAGAGGGATTTCAATAAGACCACCTGAAGAAATTACTATATGCTCCCTGCAGTTGATGGGCACCATGGAGTTGGGTTTGGCCCTTGTCTTAGAAATCTATAGGACAAGACTTTTTGGCAGCATAACAAGGATGGGTGGGTTGAGATTAGCCTGTAGTCCCAGAATTTGTTAGGGCAAAAGGAAGGTGGCCCAGATATTGGTCATGCAGGAAAGAACTTGTCTGGAGCTATTTGACTCCTGTTCAAGTAGACTTCAGGGTAAGGAGACACTGATGAAAGAGAGTGTCTAGGTGGTAAGGACAAGCAGAAAACCTGAGGCAGAGGCAGAAGCAATAGCAGAGGAACCAACGGCATGCCTCCATCATTGGAGATACAAGTCAGAGGATCCCCAGCTGGGGGACCCCCAGAGAAGCTTAAAAACACAAATAAAGAATCAGATTTAAATATTAGCTTGGCAAGAACAAGATGCCAATAGATGACCAGTCAAGTAAGAACCTTCTGATTCTTTTCCCTTTCTCCCTACTTGATATTCCTGCTCCAGAGAGGAAAAGGGAAATGAAGCCAACCATATGTTCTTTTTCTAAATCAAGTTCAGGTTACTTGTGATCGTTGATCATTTAATCTATAAATACTGACCACAGAGATATGGTCATGATAGAATATTCCAGGAGTTCTGGACAGTATGTGTGTGTGTGTGTGTGTGTGTGTGTAGAGAGAGAGAGAGAGAGAGAGAGAATATGAGAGAGAGAATAAGAATGAATATGTGTGTGTTTGTGTCTTGGGCAGCTACCAACCAATGGATCAAAGAAGCAATTTATTTTTACCTGCTTATTATCCTTTCCTGACCCTCTAGTCATCTTTTCTGATAATAGTTACTATACCCCTTACACTGTTCTAAGTTGGGCCTCCAAGTAGTATCCCATGCCCTTTCTCCAGGAATAAGCTGGCCAATAGCTTTATCTATCCTGGAACTTCTCAATGAGTCAAGATATAAAAGGATAGAAGACTGTCATAGTGGAATCACTCCATGATAATGCCCTTGAGTGAAGGTCTGCAGTTCTGTGGTCGCAATTTCTAGCACTTCTTTGGTTTTAGTCTTCCCTAGGCCTGATGGTTCAGTTCCTCCTGCAATTTTGTAAATGATCTCAGGGTCCTTTCAGTTTTTTTAATTTACATTACCCAGAGTAATTTTCTGTGCCTTAGAACCAAAGAACAGTAACACAGGATCCATAAATTCCAAAGTGAATACAGGTTTCACATCTATTCTATAAAGTTCAGTTATACCTACTTTACAGAAAAGACACATGACTGTCTAAAGCCGTCTATAAAATTGGGGGAGCCAGCAGTCGAACTAGATCATTTGACTCTGCTCAGTATTCCTTGAACTTATCTATGTTATGCTCAATCTGCTTCCTCTAATAAAAATATAAACCATTTTTTTCTTCAAAGTTAAGTGAATGTAAACATGATGGTTCAGATTATGAAACAAGGGAAAATGTGAAGCATTTTTGACCACATTGGCTTGGAAACAAATAAGGAAAAAAAAAGAACAAAACCTTCAAGGGGTTGATTAAAGACAGAACAAATTGTCCCCAAAGTTTACAATGAAAACAAAACAAATCCTGAAAATTAAGTTGATAAGCATGTACAGCAGTGTAATATTTTCTTAATTTAGCAGACAAAGATCCCCAGTTCCACATAAATCAATGGTAAACAAAAAACCTAAAGTGCTCAAAGGAAGGACATTAAGAGTTGCTGAAAGGATAATATAAGAAAAAAATATAATAAATAATACATGCTTTGTTGACTTGCTTTCCTTAGGGTAAGTGATTGGTTGGGGGTGGGGAGGGTAAGTGAGGAGAAAGAGATAGTAAGTTCTACAAGTTAATATCCAGGGTTGTCCCTAATGGAAGTCTATCAGGCAATCACAGTGGCTTCCTTCTTCTACCTTTTGAATAAAAGAAGCACAAAATTAAAATAAAGATTAAAAGAAATATTGCTTCTTGATTCTTGGGAGATCCTCCTTATGGATTCTCTTCATGGCACTGTTGATACAGCACACAAGGATAGATGTGCTCCTTTAGTTTTATGAAAAGTGAATTTTACATATTTAGACCTCCATTTTAATTTTATTTAATTACATATAAGAAATGGCTTAATTTCTATAAATGGATACAAAATACATAGGCCTGCAATACACACAGAGGTCATTGGCAATCAATAATGGTGGCGTTTCCCAATGAGCCAGTTATGGCATCATAATCCTTCTTACCACAACTTCTGGGTAGCCATACCAGTCAATCAGAGTGGGCCTATGAGGTAAAATCTATTTGCTGTCTCTGGACTAGTTAGAAGGGTAGGCTTTGGAGGAAGATGGATTTAGATTTAGAGTGTCTTTGTTTGCTGTGTAACCTTGAGTAAAGAATCAAACTATTCTGAGCCCCATTGGGAAAATGGAGGCTTGTGTTGTCTTAAAGTTTAAAGGGATATATGTGCAGCTGATTCATATTTTGAGCTTTTAGTTTATGTCTTTCCTTGTCTAGATTTCTCCTTTTACCTTCCTGCCTTCCATCCATTGGAAGGCAGGAATGTCCAAGAGGAGCAGGGTGATAGGAAAAGAAGAGAAGTAGCCTGCAGAGATTCTCCAATTTTTGTTTTGAAAAACAAAAGCCTATCAGAGAATATAGAGGTTCCGGAGGAGGCAGAAAGAGAGAAGAATCGTGAAACAAAGTGGTTAGAAAAAGCAAGAGGAAGGGAGGCTTTCCTCAGACTAAAAGGAGAGTCTCAGATTCCTTGAGAGGTTCTGCATGTCTCTGTGCAGCAGGGCCCCAGGTCCTACTTCCTGGAGGACTCAGGAATAGGTGTGTGAGGCTCTAGTTGAGGCTCCCTGACTTGACAGAGAGGCCCAGACCCCATCTGATGTGTCTCTGAAGATGGAGTGAGCCATGGAGTCGGAAAGGCCATGCAAGCTGGAACAGTGGGTATTTCTGAGGAAGCCCAGGTGTACAGGAGTACCAGGCTAGAGGCTGTTGTACCTTGGCACCTCATATGTTGGCCTCTTGGGTTGGCAAAGCCCAAAAGGTGACTGAGGTGAAGTTTCTACCTTTCTTATAGGATAAAAGCTCAAAATAAAAACAACTTAGTTTATAGAACATAAAAAGGTGTAATATTCCATGCACCCTTGAATTTGAACTGAGATTCATACCTACTGCCTCTGAGAAGCACCTAGAACAGGGCCAGGCACACAGCGAACACCTTAAACCAGTTATTATTATCAGGAAAGGTATTTACAGAAATCCTTTTTGAAAAGTAAACAATTCCTATACAATGTGTGTAACCATGTCAGTAAAACCACATTTTTCTGTTCATGTGGATTATTCTCCACTTCCCCCCAACCCCAGTGCACACCTATTCACTCCCTTCCCTGCTCTGTTCTGTGCCAAGAGGCTGACTGTTATTGGCTGACCCAGGCTCTCTTACGGTCTGGCTTCTGGTTGGGTCTCACCAGAACGAGTGTAGGAGAGAGAGAAGTTGGAACTCCCCTCCTTGTTATGCATAAAGGTCTGGATATAACTGTGTCCCTGGGTGACCACAGTTTCTGCTGGTGGCCCTGCCTTCACTAGGCTACAATCATACTACTCCCTTTGCCCTTTCAGACCTCAGAGTGGGAATGGCTTCCTCCTGTTGTTTCTGGGAGCTTGACACCAGTATTGTTGCCCTAACCCTGCCCATTCCTCTGAGGGCAGTGTGTTTGAAAATTAAGTTCTCTTCATTTGAAACATTGGAGTAGAATTGTTTCCTGCTAGGATCTTGACAGGTAGTATAAACGAGATTATTCTTTGGGTTGTTTTCCCAGTAGTGGGAATGGTTATAGTGATCTGGTCACTTTGCCCACCTTGGATTCTGTTAGGACATGCAGAGCTCCTGCCAGTCAGCATGAAGGCTGATGTGAATTGGGCCAGTCAGTGGCTTGCACTGCAGGGTAGGTTCAATTAAAGATTTGAAAGATACATAGCCGGGGCCTTAAATGGTGTTGCCGTCACTCTGACCTGGGTTCAGGTTTTGTTTCTACCTATGATTTACTTACACTCTGTTAATTTAAGTAACCTAAGTATTTGTTTCTTCATCTGTAATGTGTACTTGATATAAGCATGCACCTCATAGGGTTGTGGTGAGAATAAATGAGATGACTAATTTATTAGCTGGGGTTTGTCAGTGTAACACTCTTTGGCATCAGAAATTAGTCTCTGCAAGGTTAAGCCATTGTTTCAGTTGCCTTAACATTCTGCTCTAAGCTAAACATGTGGCAGGCTCTCCTGTCCTGGGAATGCCTACTGTAGGGTGAAACTGACAGTTCAAAGCCCTTGTCTTATCTGCCCAGTACAGAAAATTCCAGAAACATAGAATGGGTTGGATCCTAGTGGTTACTTGATGGTTGTGATGTCTGAGGCAAAGTGAAAGGCTACTCCATTATGATGGCTTTCTCTGACATTTCAAAAGCCCTTTTATTGACATCTCAAGCCTAAGAGGAACAATGGTTGAAGAAACAGTCCAGCTTTTGATTCCCATTACTAAGCAAATGACCTACAACTTAACCTTTCCTGAAAGGGGGGTCTAGAGAAGAGGGTTGGGTGCTAGATGCTTGGTAGGATGGGCATGGACCAAGGAGGTGATAGGCAGCTTCTTTAGGAATTTCTCTAGAAGTAAAATCTTTCGGGAAAGCTAACTTTAGGCTTATTTAGGATAATAATGTAGCTTGTAAGGTAAAATCTTTACTGTGCAGGAATAGGAATCTAGATAGTGATTGCTAACCTTGGCTACACATTGGAATCATCATCTGGGGAGCTATAAAAATACTTATGCCTGGGTCCCACCTTTAAAGATTCTGGTTTAAATCATTTGGAGTGGGGTCTGTGCATCTGGATTTTTCAGATCTTCTCAAATGATTCCAATTGTAGCCAGAATGAAGAACCACTGGTGGGGACATTATAATGCTTTTCTAAGTTTGGGAGTAAAAATCTCTGATGTAGGCATGTAGAGGTACTGATCAAGGGGGAGAGACCAACACAGAGTACCTGCAATGTACCAGGTATTATATATGCTTTGTCCTTTAATCCTCACAATGATCTCCTGGTATTGCAATTCCCCCAGTGAAAAGGAAGCACAGACTCAAAGGTTAACGTCCCAAAGTTATGCTCCTGGTAAGTGGTAGAGCTGGGATTAAAACCCATATCTTTTTGATGTCATGACTACATGCGTCCTCCTCTCTATGTCTCTTAAAAATTTCTTTAGAATTAATTCATTCTTTGTAGACAAGACTATTGTCTCAGGTTTTTAAAAAAATATATTTTAATTTTTGGTAAACCAGGGCCAGAAAAAATTAATTATATACTCAAGATTCTCCTTTGACAGGCTCATAATTTTAAAATAATCTAACTTCATTTAAAATGAGCTATCATGTCTTTTTTTTTTTTCAGCTGGGGTTTGATCAAAGACCTTGCCTTTGATTATATGGCACATACACACTCTACACTGTGTTTGAAAATACATTTCTCACATTGAAAAACATCTTGTAAATCTCCTTTCTTCATTCCAATGTAGGCAGGGATTCCCAAAGGGACTTAGGAAGGTTTGGATGTGAGAAAGTACTCCTGCCTCGTGTGTGTGTGTGTGTGTGTGTGTGTGTGTGTGTGTGTGTGTGTGCGCGCGCGCGCGCACATGCCTGTATGTACACTAGTGTTCATTGTGGAGGGGAGAGGGGAACTAGTGATGGTGTTTGAGATGATGAGCAGTAAGAAGGCAGAAATGAAACAGCTAAACCAATACATTTCATCATATCAAGAACAACTCAGTTCCCTGGAATATTTCACAAATGAAAGTCTGCCAAACATCATTTTTGATAAAACCAAATGTTGAAGATTATAAGCTAGACCACATGGGTTAGAATTTTTGCTCTTATATAGCTGCATGTCTTATATGTACAACAATTATTTAAAAACAAAGAGTGATGACAAAACTAGGTCTCAGAATTATAGACAATAATGGCTAGCATAGTACTTGTGAAATAGTAGGAGCTCAATAAATTTTAAGCAATCTTAAAAATCTTGATTATTGGAAATCTTGAAGGCTTATTTTTGCTGACTGAGAATATGGCAGAGTGTGGGGTAATTACACTCTTTGGTGTCATTGGGGAAATGTTTTCAGGGGAGGAGGAACTGGAGTGGGCCTGGAAGAATGAGTAGGATTCAGGTAAAAGCTTCTTTTGAACCTGAGCTCTGTCCTTCACTGGCCACTTGTGCATCACTGGCTTATCCTTTAGCCTTTCTGTGCCTTGGTTTCTCAAGGTGAAATGGGGTAGAGTGAACTCTTAACCCATTCATGGTGCTTATGTGAAGGTCCAGTGAGATGCTGCTTGGACAGTACTTGATAGACTGTAAAATGCCGTAAACATGTGACTTGTCATACATGTAAGTGAAGAGGGGAAAGTATTCCAAGTGTAGAGAAGAGCTGAGATGGGGAGGAATTGAGGCAGCACAAAGAGCTTCCTTCTTACCTGGATGCCTTTAACCCACTGGCCATCCAGTATCTTTTATTGAAAGCTTTGTTCGGATCTCTGTCTTGTAGTCTCCCCACCCACTCAATGGACTTTAAGCTCCTAACATACACTGACAACCTTATATCATTAAATAATATTTCTCTGTTATCAAGGCCCTGACATATCTGTCTGTTTGCATTTCAAGACTGTGTTTCTGTCCTCTTCATGGGGGAAAAAGAAAGTCTTGTTTTATTAAGGGGTTTATTAACTCCAGCCAAGACTGAATGCTTGGTAAGTGCTAAGGAAACAATTCATGTCTTACCTATAACCTGTCAGGTTCCTCTTAGGGCTCTGGGACAGGAAAGCCAGTTGGAGAGGATTGGGAGGAGGAAGCCCTTAGTGGTCTGCAGATCATTTAGTTACTTCATTATCCTCTCCGCTTGGTGGGGACTTTCAAGCACAGAGGATGGCTAAGCTGGTGCTCTATGTTGGCACTCTGCTTCTAGGCGAATCCTTGATTTAAATTGGTTTCTGGCATTGTAGCTGGAGTAAAGCCCCCTTCCCTTTCCTACCTCCATCCCCACTTCCCAGCTCCCTCCTTGGATTTACCAGCCCCCCAATACAGACTCTGGTTCAACAGTGAATGAGTGAATGAGTGAGTGAGTGAATGAATGAATGCATGCATACATGTATGCCTGCCCTTCTTGCATGGGGCTCTCGGGAATGGGCTCACCACCTTCTAGTGCAGGGCTCTTCATCACCAGCATATAGGTGCTGCTCAGACCCCACAGGAGCTTTCATAGCTGAAACTACTTGTTACCTGACCCTCTCTGCCCAGGTTAACAGCCTCTGTCACCTGCTGCTATAGTCGGTCACTGTGGCCAGCTTGTCAAGTTCTGCGAGGTTGAGAACCTTGGTCCCACCGAGAGATGTCAAAATGATCATCCAGTGGGCCTTTTCTAGGACTGAGAGGGTGCTTTCATTTAAAATGACAACTTGGAACCAAAATAAGAAGTGAAACCAAGCTTGGTAATCAAGCTGGGATTTTAAGCAATGTTTGTTAGAAATCCCAGCTCTAAGCAGGACTTTGTGTCTGGCCTTAATTAGCTTGTGTGACCTTGGGCAAATTGCTGATCATCTCTGGGCCTCAGTTTCTCAATTCTGCAAATTTAGGGGAATGAAATACATGATTTTGAAGGTCTCTCCGGGTATTTATTCTCTATACTATTTTGCTGCTGTATCTCTTGAACAGATGCAGATGTTGCCTTGCTGGCTGCTAACCACCAGCTGCTCTTTCTGGACCCCAGGAGCCAGTGGTGAGAAAAATGCCTGCAGCACCCTGTGAGAAGCCATTCCCAGCCTGAGTACAATCCCTGTTCACTGACAGAGGCCGAGGATGCCTGTATTTGCTTTGCTATTCTCACACCTCAGCATTAGCCCTCTTCTTCATGGGCTAAATTCTCTTGAAATGGGATCATTTTGGGGCAAGGACTGAACTGGGCTGGAAGGGTGATTGAGATTACAGAACAGAGCTGGGCTTGGAGGAGAGCTAAGGCTTACCTCACCTGTTCAGGACCTCAGTTCCTTCATCTGTCCATGTCTTTTCTACAGTACAGGTGGGCTAGTGGAGACCAAAATCTAACCCTCATGATCTTTTTTTTCTCCCTAGATACTTTGGCAAAGACGAGGCTACATCCTGAGCATACTTTTGAGTTGAGATAGCATTTGGCAACAAAGCTTTTATAAATGATGACATTGACATTATATCTCTGTTAGAGTAATTTACTCCCCACTCTAATTTTGACTTAGTTTGTTTTACAAAGAGGGTTCTTTTAATCATTCTTTCAGTGGTTATTGATGAGGGCTCTTGGAAAAGATTAGAAGATTAGTTTAAAATTATCCCCAGTGAACTTAAAACAATAACAGGGACATAAATACAGACTAAAACAAATCAAAGGCTGTCATAGATTTATTAAAAGACTGTTGCTTAATGAATTGGAAAGAGAATGGTAACACTAATGGCAAAGCTTGGGTGGACCCTCTCTTACTCAACTTGTTCCTGAGGTTGACCCTCCTTCTCCCTTGCTCCCATCCCTTAGTGGTGCTCATCTCTGTGTTTGTGCCTCTGCTCTCATTCTTCCTCCTTTCTGCCATGATTGGCCCATCCAGAGCGCTCCAGTCCAAGGAGTGCTTTTCATCTCCACTTTTCCCTGGAAGCTTTATTTAGAACCTATGTTTCTACTCTTAACCAACAGGCTGGTATTATTATCTGTAAAAATGTCATTTATTTTAGGAGGACATTTCTATTGGTTTCCCATGAAACTATTCTGAGAAAGAAGGCGGGAGCAGTTTATGAACAAATTTCTTTGGGGAATGTTGAGTTAAAGGTAAAAGTGTGTGTGTGTGTTTGTGTGTGTGTGTGTGTGTGTGTGTGTGTGTGTGTGTGTTATATCAGAGCATTTAGTAAACTATTGAGCTTAATGAATCTCTCAATAGGGAGACATAGTGTGCAGGCTTTTTCAAAGTTTCTTGGTTTACCTGTAGTAATGGGGGTGTTTAATATAAGGATACATAGGAGAATAAGGAAAATATGAATCTCTCTAAAAATTAGGGCAGTCACACTGCAGGCCTTATGGAGGTTGAGACATGTTCAAGAACTGGAAGGCACCAAGTTGCTCACTTCCAGAGCTCATGGCCTCTGGGATCTCCTCATAAGTAGGACCCTCATAGTTGCTGGAGTATAGTCCTATGTAACTACAATGACCAATACTCAATATATCCAATTCAAATTCATGAGAAATTTGCCTATCTGAATCAGCTAATAGCTACTATCCCTGTTTGGGCAGAGTCTTGTGCCCTGCCATACCAAGACCACTAAAAAGGATGTGAACATGCTGCCCTTTGGTCTTTAATTTAATCAGTGGTCACCTAGAACAGGGACTGGGGTCAGGCAGCTTGAGCTGGAGGGGAAGCTGAGAGAGGAAGTCTCTTGAGTGACATATCCACAAGAGTTCACCTCTTGAGCACCATCATACACCTTTGTTTTTCTTTATATTTATTTTCAAAGATACCACACCTAAGATGACCTGTCAAGTCTACAGCTGTGAAGCACTCTCACCCTTATGTGGTAAGCAACACAAGTCATGGCAAATAGTGTATGGAGGGTCTCAGTGTCATGGAGCTTCATGTGACCATTGAGCCCACAGTCTCTTGGTGATTTGCTGAAAGCAAAGGATCTCATACTGGGGGGAGTCTGCGAGTTAGGGCCTTGGTTAGAAACACATCTCTCATGTGTGAGTGTAGTGATCACTTAGCATATGGATTAGTGGGTCATCTAGATGACTCCTGCAAATGTGCAGCAATGTGGCATATTCAAACACACCTTTTTCGGCTGAAGAAGAAATCACTCTCTAGATCTGAAGGAAAAAAAGGCAAATTGTGTTGTAGATTCTCTGACAGATGAGTGCTTCACCTTGGACATGCTGTCAGGTGTTCTGATGGGTCAAATGCATCTTTGCTTTTCATTTCCATGTGGTCTTGGCTGATGCTAAGAAATTATGTTGCTAGAGAAAACCCAGCTGCACATCATTGACTCTCATTTTAAAAGTCAACCAACCCAGCACTCAGGCTTTGTAATGGCAAATTTTCTATTAGTCATGGTTTTAGAAAAGTTGAGAATGTGGGCATAAGTGTGGGCTTGAATTTATAAAGGAACTTCAAGTTCCGTTGTAGGTAAAACCATCTTATGTAGTATAAACTTCTTATCCCTGGTTTCTTAGCATGATGGAATGTTTAGTGGGGCTTGTGGGTGAATTAGTATCAAGTGCCAACAAACACAGGGTAGGACCAGGAAAGCCCATCCAAGCAGTGGGAGTCAGCACTGCCGACCAGGGGATCCAAGGCATTTGACCATCACCTATCTAGCTTGGCTGCTATTAGTATCGAAGTAGTCTAAAATACAGATAGTGATTCTAGTTGATTCTCTAGGTTAAGTATGTGCCTGGAAAAGCCACATTACATAGTCATAGGTGAACACATTTAGGATATGTTCACACAGACCTGGGATTGAATTTTTATTTTGCCACTTACTTGATATTTTACCATAGGCTTATTTTTTTGCTTAAATCTCTGTGAGGCTCAGTATTCTAATCTGTGAATCAATAATAATGTCAACTTTTCAGAACTTTTTGGGTTTATAACAAGAGACGATACATGCAAAGGTTTAGGAAAATACCTGACACCTTATCAGCGCTCAATAAACTTCTCTTTCTCTTTTCTAATGAGTATAACGGGATTTACCTCTTTTATTTAACAAAACCACTGTACTTACCCTGGCACACACATTTCCCCCACCTGCTGCCTCATTCTTTGTTTCCTTTTATTAAGCAAACCTCACCCATCCCCCAACTTAAAGCTGATGGAGAGGCAGTTGAAGCAAGAAGCTCAAATCCTGCCTGGTGTATTTCGCCCTTCCTTTTGGGTTCTTTTAATTCAGTTATTGCTGCACCACCCTGCTAGCCTTAGGAGTATAGCCACCTCTTCGCCATCTCCTGACTCTAAATTACCTGTCCCAAGCATGGATATACTCATAAGTCAACTTTCAAGTTTGACATATATATGACCCAAGCAGACATTGTATGGGAAAGCATCTTTCACAAAGGAATAAAAATACTGACTCTTGATTCTCTTAGTACAGCTGAAGCAGCTGGCATTTTCAAGCACTGCTAAATATTAGAGGACAAATAAGAATAGTTTACATAGTTCAGATTTATGATTCTGCTCCAAGTCATTCGTACTCAAGGCTTTTTTTCTGATTGTCTGTACTCTCTCTCTCTGTGTGTGTGTGTGTGTGTGTGTGTGTGTGTGTGTGTGTGTGTGTAGGGGGCATGGGTACAGGGCCTGGGGAATAGAAGGGAAGGGGAGAAATGACACAACTTTGTAGATGTGAACTCCTCATCCCCAGATTCTTGTTTCTCTTCACTTGGAGATTACAACTAATACTTTCCTCCAAGATAGATCACAACTACTGTATAGTTTGTTTGCAGTTTCCGTGAGTGTTCGGGCTTCTAGTTTAAGAGCCAGTCCATCACATCTCCAAGTAGTAAAAGCTAAGTGTGACTTAGCCTGTAGGTGAGCTCCCACCCCTTTCACACAAGGAAAGGTCTTTCTCTGTAAGATCTGACCAGGTTATGATTATAGCATCAACATAATGATAATACTCCCACACAGCCACTGATATCTCTTGCATAATCTCAAGAAGCTGACGAAGGATGATAAGAGGAAAATAAAATGGAGTCCAGTCAGAAGAGAAGCTAGCAGAGGTTAGGGCAGTAGGTCAGAGCTTTCCTGTGGGAAAGTTGAGGTTTAAGGGAAACCTGGACTGGTGGCTTGATAGACAGGATACCCCGAAGAATACAGGCTGGGATGTTTACAGCCTGATACTCATGTAGGTGTACAGGGGCTAAAAATTGTCATTTACAAGTTAGAGGCCAGGTGCAGGGGAGCAGGACTATGCCTGAGTCCAACTCCATAGTGGCAGAGGGGCTTCTGTAGGATCAGCAGGTCTGGCTTTTGTGGGCCTTGGCTGGACTGACCTTGAACCTGCAGGGGTCATAGGTTGTTAGAGGCAGCTGGGGAAGGTGTGCTGGGGTAATGACTGAGAACTTTCTCTTGGTCTGCTGTCAGTTCCCTGTATCTTTCTGTCTCTCGCCCTGGTTCTAGCTTTCTCTTGCTTTTCCCAGCTCTTCCTTAGATGCATAAGAATCTCTACATAAGAAAATCACAGTTTTCTGGGTCTCATCTCTAGTGATTCTGATTCAGGAGATGTGGGATGGGGCCCAATAACCTGAAATTTTAATGGCCACGCCAACTGATTCTGAAACAAGCCTGTTGACCCCACTTGACAAGTATTACCATGGATTACTACATAAAATCTAGAACTGGATTTTATTTACCTCTATCTGAAGTGGTATTGAGGCAATCTGTTCTGAAGCACTGTCCATGTACCATTGATAACTGTTAGCGAAACTTGAACGTGCTGTTGAATTTCTGCCTACCCCATGGGCCTTAGCCAGGAGATAAAAAACATAAGAAAGGAAAGCTATAATTTTAATTCCCCAGATACATACATGTATAGGCATATAGCTCACAGCTCTGTGCTTATCTATGTGCACACACAGAGTTCATTTATCTTGACTCTAAGTAATAGGATTGCCATTCAGGAATTAAAACCCATTTCCATAAATTGATACTGGCTGCTGCTGTTTTTGACTATGGACTGAATGAACAACTGGAAATGCTGATGTTCCTCTGTATCATTATTGCTGCATTGTTTTTCCCCAAAACCTAAAAGCCTTTGCAATGTTTTTATCTATGAGGATGTGAAGAGGAAGTTTCCAAGGTATAAAGCTAATGTTTCCCCAGGGCCTTAATATTTAACCATTTCTTCTCCATGCACAGAGCAGAGGAAATGTTTAAGGAGGCTCAGCTGACTTTCTCCAAGTACGTGGTGGGCAGCATCTGGTTTCCTTCCTTTTGACACTTGCTGAGGACGGTTCTGGGAAGTCAGGGCTCTTCTGGGAGAAGAGGATGTTGCTGCTGCAGCCAGATATGTTGGTGCTGGTGGCTGGTTGTGCCGATCCTAGGTTAGCTCAGGCTTTAGTTCTGTACGATTATTATTTTTATTGTCTCTCTGTCATTAGATTTAAAGACAATTTGTTATGTGATAGGAGAAGGCCGACACCACATGCTTATTCAGTGGGAGTCCTGATATATGGGATTTTCTTCTTAATTGTCACTAGCCATCTGAGTAACTCTGAACAAGACACAGAAGGAATCTCTTAGTCCTTGGTTTTCCCATCCATAACTTGGGGATGGTACTCGTCCCACCTTCAGTGTCTTTGAGAGGGTCAAATAAAACTGTGGGAAACATAAACTCGATCCAAATTCAAACAGTACTATTATTTTAGGCCTGGTTTTTATACAAAGCCATGGCAGAAAAAATGCATCACAGTCTTTATATATTGATGTCCAACTTTCAGAATCCTATTTCAAAATCAACACTATTTTTAAAAATCAAGTTTTAAAAATAAAATCAGCAGCATTAAAGCTCTTCTCTTTTTCTTGACAATGATTTATTTCTTATTTTTCAAAATTATGTGATGACCAGGAATCTCTCAACTGGGGAACTTGGTATATGCATAACTCCACTTATTTGTACTGTAGGTAGTCAATCATATCTAAAGTGCACAGCAGAATCTTAGCTTTAGTGAGGACAGTGGTTCAGTGGTGACAACAGAAGTTAGGAACTTGCTGTGGAGCTGCCAAAGTTGTCATTGGTCATCTGAGCTGTCCAGTACCAAGGGATATTTATAGCAGGAACTCATAAATCTGTGAATCAGCTAGGTGAGAGGTTATTCTGTTCATACCCATTAGATGAAAAAAAAAAAAAAGCCTTCAATGCAGCATCTACTAAGCATAAATCAGTAAGCTAGATGTCAGGACATCTGTCCCATCACTAGGAAATACCTGTCTCAAGAATAGATGATTTAATGTATTTGTTGCTCTCTGACTATTGAATTGCATTAATATCAGGATTATTTGGGTAAGAATAATTAAAATGCTGCTGCTAAATTAGAAATCAGTGGAGGCAAATGTTCCAGTACAGAATCTGCCACCTACATAACCAAGCAAGTCACCATTTTTCTGTTCTAAAATCAAGACTCACATTGGTGACTCAACCAATGTCAACAATTGTTAGCATACTGAATGTGAAATTGCCTAGGGAAGTTTAAAATGTGAGACAAATATAAGTATTATTTTGATATTTCTAAGAGTTACAGGCATCTCTGAATTTATTTTTTTAAAAGAATTGTGTATTGAGATATAACATGCATTCACAAATAGTATACACCTTTTTTCTTAAGTGTACAGTTAAAAAGTTTTATTTTATTGTTTTCTAAATCTGTATGTACCTCTAGATTAGCATATAGGACATATCCAGCATCCCATGATTCCCTGTGTTCAAACAGCACACATCTTATGTTACACATGTGCTCATTAATTCTTAAATTTTTACTTAAAATTTTAAATTCTTTAAAACATCTTCTGTGCTTTATGTGCTTGACCAAGAAGGTGTTGTTGCATTTTATTAAGATTAGATTCATCCAAGCACTAAAGCTGATGTTATAATATTACTGGAACAGGTACCAGCTCTTGCACACATCTCTCCAGCCAAGAGTGTGTATGTGAATTTAATGCACTCACATATGTGGGCACATGGGTATGAGAAGACCCAAACATAGGGGTGTGTGTGTGTGTGTGTGTGTGTGTGTATGTATGTATATGCGTGCACATGTGCACATGTGCATGTCTAATGAGGAAGAAAAGGATAGGCTACAGGACTGGAAAAGACCTGAGATGTGGGAATCAAGTTCCTCATTATTATGAGCTGCATGGTTTCTTCTCCCTCTATATGACATCTTTGCCTTCCCCTATATGACTGCTCTATTTCATCCTTTTCACTACCTCCTCTATTTCTTACTCATGTTTCTTCTCTCTCATAACTATGTGACTTAAGCATGGCCCCACTTCTACATTAAGACATCTTTTCAGTTTTGGCTCCTGCTAATGACGGAGCAGTCTTTTCCATGTTTCTCAGTTTGCATTTCAGAGACAGAAATGTTTATATAGGTTGCTGCCAACCTGCTGTTTGATTGTCTTTGGTTCAGGAGTTCACTTTTGGCCCTATAAGCTGTGGCCAGGGGCTGGGTATGGAAGGCACTTGGTTACCCATGTCTTTCCCTTGAGCAGAGACTGTAGGTTGGACAGTGTTACCTAGAATGCCTAAGAATTGACAGCTTTAATATAGTGAAATGGGAGAGTGTGGAGAAGTGGGTATGTCGGCGGTTCTAGTGGGTACTGAGGCTCTGACAAGAGAAGGAAAGGATAGAGAAAAGAGGAAGCACTCCCATGAAGGGGATTACATTTTTCTTCAGCAGAAACAAGACTTGTTCAATGATGAAAAGGTATGGACCGAGATAAGCAGCTAAACAGGTCTTTATGGGGGCATGGCTCAGAGATTTATTGACGGGTGCTGGCTACAGCAGAGAGAAGCCCGTGTTGTGAGCCCTGAGACATCGCTTCTGAAAGAAATCCCTGACTCATAAGGCAGTGAGCTTCTGCCTGTTTCAGATGTGAGGAGAATGGCTATCCCAGGAAATCCTATGTGTCTTTGTAACATAGTCCTTGGTGTTGGAAGTATGTGTAATGTCATATTTTCTACTAATTGCCTTAGTATGCTTTTGCCAGATGAGGGCTTGTCCAGCATTTTAGATGTACCCAGGGTGAAAAGGAAAAGACCAAAAGACTAAACTGGAGAGAGAATATTCCAACAGGCATTATTATTATTCTAAGAAACTGAATGCCAGGAAGAATTCACAAAGTTAACATGGGGGGAGGTACTGCCTGGTTATTTTTTCTAAGAAAGTGATCCAGATTTGACATTTAGAATATGCATAAGATCAGAGGAAGTTAACTAGAGCCTGTAGTGAGCAAGAGATACTTTGCGTATTCAGCCTCAGGCAGAGAGGTACCTCATGAGCCTTTGGTCCCTTAAATCCCATTTGTGTGTCATGAAGCCCTTCCTGTCCTGTTATAGAACTCTGGGGAAGAGGGGGCTATATTGAGCATTCCTGGTTCTAGCTGACAAACCCTCCAGCTTCTTATTTACAGCCGTAGAGCTCTGGGCCCTTCTTCTATCTCAGCTTACCTTAAACCTGTCCATATTCTCATTCAGAAGAGAGCCAGCTTAACACCTTGATTTCCAAATCTGTCTGCTGGAAGTGGCTCTGCATACCACATGACTCTGTCCCTAGAAGCCTGTGTCAGGAGGGTTACTTACCTTGAAGTATTTCAATTGCCTAGAGTCCTGGAAGATTCTCTTCCCAGGAACGTCAAGGATGTCAAGAGACGGGGATAAAGGAAATAGTTAATAACATTTTACCTGTTGTCAGAGGCATTTACCACCTGTATTAGTGAGTGCTTTTAAATCGATAAAGCCATGTGGGGGTGCTGTGGTTACAAGAGATGACTGTTCCTTTACTGAGTCTATCTGTCAGAAATCCACAGTGAGGCCGGGTACTCAGAAGCTATTAGACAACCACATAAATGATAGCTCCTACAAGCCACTAGACATGGATGGGAAACGTCAGTTCGTCATTTTGAAGCCACTGGCCAAGTTCTGTTTTCCTCTGCAAACCTCAGAGAGGCCAGTAGGAAAGCCGTCTCATGCTAGTTCTTGGCTGGATCTTAGCCGAGGGAAAGTAAAGATAGGCTACTTGATAAGCATTTTCCTTAGCAATCGAGGATGGTTTTAGATTTCATTAAATATGAGCCAAGGGAGCTGGCTTAGTGAAGAGGCCCTGTGATTTTAAATTGTGATTTGAGGAAAATTTGGAAACAGGGCAAAGAGAATCTGAAATCTTTCAACCTGAGAACTGCCATGAGCAATAGCAATATTCTTCAGTTTTGAAAAAAATTCTGTATAAGCAGTAACAACGTCTTGTCTGCATCTTTTCCTTGCTTTGTGCTGTACTTACTCTCTCTTTCATAGACCATCCATGTCCACAGAGCTTTACCCTGTGTCTCATAGCTGCATTGGTTTGGTGACCAAATTCTTCATAAAGTATCCTGCATCTGGTCACTTGGCCAACATGTGTAACCATCTTTTTGATTATAGTCACTTTTGAAGGAATTGAGTGCTTGGCTCATCCGGGCCTCTCCACAGAGTCATCTAACAGATCTTCCTAAGATCTCGCTGTCCTCATGTCTCTCCTTGTTCCAGAACCTACCATGGCCCACCCATGACTATGCCATGAAGTCTGTACTCCACAAAACTCTCAGTTTCGCCTACGACCTGCCCATCCTATGCCTCTCCGATCCCTTCTCCTTCTTCTCTCCACATGGCACTGTCCATTTTGGTCCTGCCCTCTCCATACTGTTCTTTGTATAGTATCACCCCTCCGCCTGCATCAGCCTACCTAGTGGAGTCTCATTCAGTCTTCAAAGTTGGCCTCAAACTTTACCTTTTTGTAAAGCTCCCTCTGCATCTTCATTTTTCCTAAGCTATTTCTCTTTGCCCTGAGATTTTTTTTTTTAATTAAAAAAAAATTTTAATTTTAAAATTCTTATCCTCCATCTCTCCTTTGTCATTCATCAATTTGTTTTCTATATCTATAGGTCTGTTTCTGTTTTGTTTTTACTTAATATTTCTTTCTTTTTTTCTTTTTTTCTTTCTTTCTTTCTTTCTATCTTTAGATTCCACATATAAGTGAGATTATATGGTATTTTTTCTGCATGAGTTATTTCACTTAACACAATACCTTCTAGGTCCATTCATGTTGTTAAAATGGCAAGATTTCATTCTTTTTATTATTGAATATTTTATTTGTGTGTGTGTGTGTGTGTGTGTGTGTGTGTGTGTGTGTGTGTATGAATTTTTAAAGAGCCAGGTATTTCGGAAGAAAGTTTTTGTTGTTGTTTTCTAATTACAAACCAGAGACTAGGCAAAAATGCATGATGATTACTGAGTAGTTTTTGGAGACAGGGATTCTATCTGGGCTTTGGTGAGGAGTTTTAGGGGGAGGATTCAGGGATATCAAAAGAGTTTAGAGCTACTGTTGAACTGTGCTCAAACCCTGGGGTTGGAGGGTGTAAGCAGAAGCTCTGGGGTAAGTTTGGATCTGAAGCCAGAGGGCCACACACCTCACTTCCTGAGGGAAACTTGGGAGGAAGCTCAGCAGGGTGCCATGCCCAACATGGAGGCTTCTGAAGCATAGAAATGGCAGCATAGTAATTGTAGGCAGAAAATGGGCCTTATTAGGTAGCCTCCTTTCCTTTCCATCCCAGTCTTCTTGAGCCCCTGCAGGGGCACGGAGAAAGTCTAAAAATTCTCTTATGTAACAGGTAGTTTAAAAACTGATGCATTTGATGGGCATTCAGCTTGAGAAAGGTAAGGGAGCCCAAAGTAGATGCTGGAGGGTGGGCGTTTCAAGTTTGAGTATAAATCAAGGGAGGAGTGGCCGGGTCTAGAATGGTCAGTGGAGCCAGGGAAAGCGAAGATGCGGTCCTAGATGGGAGGAGGAATCAGGGTTTTTCCTAGAGCTATCCCAGGCATTGATTGTGCTGAGGAAACTGATGGTGAATTATCTCTGAGGAAAGTGAATATAGACCTCTCAGTTATCAATAGTGATGAGTGCCATGAAGGAAATGAGTCAGGCATAGTGATAGAGGATTACCACATATGATGGGCTACCTCAGTGATGGAGGCAGGAGGAGAAGGATAAAGGGTTCTAGATAGAGGGAATAGTGTATAACACCTCTGAGAGCAGAGAGAGGAGGTTGGGTTCAGGGAACTGAGAGCACTGGACTGTGATGCATGAGGAAGACAGTGGCATGACACGAGGAAGGGCAGGTAGACAGAGGCAGATCATGTGGGTCTTGTGATCCTGGAACTGAGTTTGGATTTTTGTCCTCATTTACAATGGGAAGCCATCAAAGGGTTTTGAACAAATGACTGACACCATCTGATTTCTGAAAAGATAATTGTGAAAAACTATTTTGAAAGATTATTGTGGCTATTCTGTGGAGCCCAGGTTAGAGGGGGTGGGGTGGAATGGCAGCCTGGGGACAAAATCCCCCCACCCATAGAGGAAAGCCCAGTATGTTCAGTTCTTTCCCTTCTGGTTCTTTTGTCCTGAGCATCCTTTCTGACCTGGGCTTTGACAAGTGACTGAGATGTCCCAAAAGCCTTTAAGGAGTTTAATTCAATGCAATACATACTGAACATCTGGATGACTCATCCTGGAGTAGGGCACTATAGGGGAGTCAAGAGATAAAACCCTGTTCTCCTCAAGGAGGTTTAAAATTACCTAAAGAGGGAAGATTTTTTTTTTGTTCAGCAAATAGACAACCATTCCTCTACCATCTAGGTAGTGGACATAGGAGAAGACTAAGTTATGGTCTTTGCCCTGGAGGTGGTCCTATTCTGGGGAGACAGAAGTTTAAAAAAGTTTGTACAATGTTACTTAATAGTGGTACATGCTGAGTGTTAGGGAAGAAAGGAATGACAGCTTCTTAGAGGAATTAAATTTGTGTTGGACCTTAACCAAAAGTAGGGATGGATCGGGATGAGGATGATAAAAGGTATTTTAGGCTTAGCACTAGTCCTATTCAAAAGTAGGCTGCAGGATGTTATACTCAATATAAGTCAACAGTGTGAAGTGGCTACTAAGAAAGCAAGTGTCATTTAGATTGCATTAATAAAAGCATAGTTCCTAGAATAAAGGAGGAGATGCTTGTATGGTGCTGTTGACTACAGAGTTGTTATGTATGGATGAGTGTAACTCTCTTGAAGAGGGATGTATATGTAGAATTGGACAGATATGTTAGTCCAGGACTTCTGAGAAGCAGAAGCCAATATGAGATTAAACATTGAATAATTTTTCTTAAGGGTAATGCATTGAGGCAATAGTAGTGAGAAAGCCAGGGAAGGCTGGGAGAGCCATTAGACCACAATATAAATCTTACCCCAGTTGCAAGAGAGAGGAAAGAAAGGTTGGATGAAAGCATTCTGGACTGTCATGTAGGCTGAGGAAGGGTTGGTGAGGCCTTCTCAGAGTCTTCTAGCCAGAGTAGCTGTCTGAGCATCCTGTGTTTCACTGGATTTAATATTCCAATGCCCTCTGTTACTGAATGGAGGAATTTTGGGAGGAGTATGGCCTTAGTGCCAACATGAAATTAGATTTCTGAGGCAGCAGCTAGGACCTTTGACTGATTAAACTTTCTTTAGCTGGGGGACTGGAAGGCTCACAGGGCTTCCTGTAGAGGATGCCTGGGGCAGTTAGAAAATTCAGCACTGTACATGGGAAGGATGACTGCAGTATATTTAGCGAAGAAGTCTCAGAGGTTACCTTTATTTTTCATTATGTTTTTTAAAAATTATATATTTGACATTTATTTATTTTTATGGCTATATGCTGGGGATACTGAGAGGAAAGAAAGACCTTGCCTTCAAGAAGCTTAGTCTAGTGGGGGCTGCAGCCTAATAGGTGCTATGATGACTGTATGAACATAGAATATGGGGAGCATGACTAGGTGACAATGCTGGTGGTGATGGGGTCACTGGATTCCTGGAAGGCCTTGATCTGCAAGGACAAACTGCAAGTTTTTAGGTGGGGGTGAGGGGCAGGATTCCACTAATATTCAAAGAGGCTTGGTATATGGGATGACACTTAATTTTCATGTGAATAACATAATTTGATTGATTTGGCTCCAACTATGGGAAGACAGATTTGGGATCAACATAAGCAAGAATCTTCTGATGTACGGATCTTCGCAAAGGTAGGACAGAGTTATCATGGTGCACTTCCAGTGCTGCTCAGAGATCTAACTGTTATCAAGGGCAGAGTCAAGTCAGGGTTCTCAAAGTGATTGTTAAAGTTCTTCCCGTCCTTGAGATTCAAAAGAGCCCTTTTCTGCTCTACAATACCTGGAAGGTGGCCACCAGGGTGACCCCTGGTACCCCCTCAACCAGGGATAGGGACAGGGTGGAGGTGCTATTTCTTGGAAGGACCAATTTCAGTGTTCTTCATAGTCATCCTGAATTGGGCCAGGATGGCTGGTCCATCACCGAATGTGGGCTACTCAGGGGAGAGAGTATGATCTTTCTGCATCTGAAGCAGTCCCTGAAGGGCTGAAGCTAAAGGCTTTCTGTGGTGCTCAGTCCCAGCAGCTGTGGCAACAAGTCCTTCTTAAAGGGGGACCTGGGTAGCACAGGGCAGTATCCATCACAGTCTCACTCCCTGCTTCCCCACACAGCTTCTCCGAGAGAGAAGCAGCTCTGCTTTGATCCACCTTAGAGTTAGGGTGTCTATGCAAGAGTCCCTTTGAAAAATGGGTTATATTGATTAAAAAAAAAATTGGACATTACTGCTCTTGTCCAACCCTCTTATTTTTTAGATGAAGGAAATTGAGGCCCAGCTTACCTGATTCTTCGCATAGTATCTCTTTATCTTTGTTTCCTCTCTTTATGTCTAACACCCCTAAGGACAGACTGACTGAATGTGGCAGACAGGGCTGGTTTCCTGGCAGTGTTTATATTATCTTTCTTTGTTACTAATGGAACCTCAGTTTGTGCTCTGTGGCATGTGCTCAGCTAAAGAACCTCATTTCCCAGCCTAGCTAGCAGCCAGTGGCATCCGTGTAACAAAGTTCTGGCTCATGATAAGCAAGCTGAAGATTTTGGGAAAGGTCTACTTCCTTAATATAAGCTGCACCCCATATTGCTTCCCCTTTTACTTCCTCCTGTTGCTGAGAATGCAGACATCATGGATGGAGATTGTGCAGCCATTCTGAGAGAAAGAGGCAAGGTTCATACTCTAAGAGTAGCAGAGCAGAAAGTTAGTACCTGAGTTCAGGTAACCCTCATGGAACTCTCACCTATCTCACCTTTTTGGATTTATGTTACATGAGGGAAGTAAAATCCCTATCTATTTAAGGCACTGCTTTTGGGATTTGGGCTGTCAAACCCAGTCTTAGAGTTAAACAAAGAAAGTAAGATCTTGGACCTGAAGTGTTTAGATTAATATCTTCAATTGCCCTGTGCACAGAGACCCCAAAATCTCAGACCTGAGGCATCTTTGGCTTCCTGCATGAATATTTGGTGAGGGGAGGGACACTAAACTGGGAATTTGGAAAACTGGGCTCCAAGTTCATTTCTACCATTCACCAGTTGTGTAATTTTGGACAAGTTGGTTAGCTTCTCTGGGGCTCAGTCTCCCTTCTTGTAAAGACAGAGAGTTGGATTATATCTTAAAATTTCCTTCCATTACTTTAAGTGACCGTTTCTCTCACCCTTTGACTGAATCTACATTGGGAGTGGATCTGTGTAGTTGTACTTTGGGGAAGTACTTATAGATTGGGAGGTTGTGGGTGGGACGAATGTAAGAAACAACTTTGCTTTTCAAAGTTATTTCTTGCTAAGTATAATCCAGTTTACTAAGGATTTTCTTCATACAAAATTCTTTTGTATTTTTTGTGGGTTGATTATTTACTTAATTAGCATAATTAAGTACAATTACAAAATTAGTGCAGATCTATGTAATCAGGTACTAACAATATATAATTAAGTTACGACATATTGTAATTAGAGACTTGAAAATACAGTGCCACTTAAGAGTTCTTATTCTGCTTTGTCCAAAAGTTGTCCTGAATCTACACACAGATCATTTAAGACTTTCACTTTACCCCACAGTTGATGGGGTATTTTTATTTCTGTAAATTATTAACATTTTCCCACTATTATACAATAATAGCTATGTATTTTATTGTCAAATGTGGGGGTTAACAATTAAATTTCCTTTATACCTTTTTTCCTTCTTTTTTTGGGAGAATATGGTAGCTTATGACTCAAAAACCAGTTTTGGGGTTTGAAAAAATGAAAGGAAAAAAATGCTGGTTTCACTTCAAATCACACAAAGTAGATGACAGCAAGCTTAGAAACAATATTTTGAATTCTGGAAAAGGAAATTCAGAATACTACTACATGAATTGGAGCTATATCTTCATTCTTTGGAATTAAGGTTTAATTAATTTTCCAGGTATTTTGTATGCATTTTGTTTGCAACCAAATATTTGCATAAATTTTTTATACTTTGGCAAATTCATTATAGGAATTCCAAGATGATGAAAATGTATCAGATTTGTGAGAATCCCAGTTTTTTTCAAATGGGTTTACAAAAATAGTTCTCCAAAGAGCACCCAGAAAGCTTCAAAGGAAATCTTTTTCTCCTTTTTCATTCTGAAGAACAGCATGTCTACTGCTGTGTGAATGGGCTAAGATCTGGGTGTGGCTATTATATTGGTAGAGTAGAAACCCATTAATAGTGACTTACATTTGAGATGCATTGAAGCCAAATGATATGGCTTCTAATGCTGCCCCCCTGCCCCGCCTTCCTTAGAACTTAAGGATAGCCCCTAAGAGGTAAATGAAATATCCTAGGATGGGAGTTAGCCACTTAATTTTGATGCCAGTTCTGTCATTGACTAGCATTATTATTTCTCTGTTTTCTCACCTGGGGTATGTATCAAAGAAATGGTTCTTTTAGAATTTAGTTTTGATGGTCAGATGGGAAAAGGGTATGGAAAAGGGCAAAGAAAATTATAAAACATATCTTTGTGTTAGGTTTTATATTCTATCATTATTTGGGGGTCCAAGAGATCTTTTTTGTTTTCATTTTTTTTTTTAATCTAGGTCACTACTTACTCCCCTTGCTCATACATGTATAGCTTTTTAAAGCTGATAGGGGTCTTTGATAAAACACCCTCATTTTGCAGATGAAACTGAGGCCCAGAGAGGTGCTAACTATTAACTGAGATGGTTGGGTTTGTCTTATCTGCTTCAGGAACTTTTTCTTACAACTGGTGGAAAGAGTGCTTTCCCCATTAGGATTTGATAAACATGATAAAAGGATTCATTTTGGTTGACTGAACGCACTCTGTGGAATGGATATATAATTTACAGAGAAGTTAACTTAAGCGTAACTTATAGGCTGACCTACAACATGATACAGTGTGATTTTTTTATTACCTTATCTTTCCTTACTAAGACATGGAAAAATTCTAGACATCTAGTTCTTATTCGGCTTTTCTTCTTTCAACACTTTGGTTTTTAATTTATCTGTGTTCACTGCAGTTTGCATCCCATTATAAACTGCTTTGGAATTTTTTTATTGAATAATAGACTTTAATATCAATTAAGGATACTTTTCAGTGTCCTCACCTATAATTAGTTAAGTTCAGACTGTGTTTCTAAATAAACTGCATCTCTGAAATTCTAGCTACCTTAATTCCCATTCCTACTGTTCTGTGTCATGCCAAAACTTCTAACTCACACTGAAAAATATTGCCCAGATGAGAACAATGGCCAGGAACTTGAGTCACTGCCTATAGAAGAGCATCGGATTATATGAAATTCTTTTATCATCTGGTTTTGATGAACAGTGACATCATATATTTTGTCTACCCTGGGTCAACAGCATTGCACTTTCCATTTATTTAAGCCCACTATATTAAGTCAGAAACTGTGAGGGATCTGAGATTTTATTCTATATGCAAGCTAACAAGTTATCCTGCCATAATGTATATATGCATGTGTATGTGTCTACTAACAGAAAACAGAAGACCTCTGGGTCAGAGACAAAGATACCTCATTATACATAGCAAAGGCTGCAACTTCTTAGCCACAGTTCATCAAGCCCCCATCTCCCCATGGTGTTTTGGTGAAGGCCAGATGATAACTGTGCATGTGTTAGGGTGCATTTCACGAAAATGTGGATTAAAGAGGGGTTCTGTGAAGAGTAACCTCATAGGATTATCTGATCAGAAATTCCTAACTGGGCAAGTCATGGTGGGTAGTCAGACCCCAGGCATATAACTTTTTAGTAAAAGGTTTATTTTTGCCTTAAGCAAGCACCGTCAATTGTTTCTGTGCATCTAGGTTAACATACCTTTGAAATAAGCTACCCTCAAGAATGCACACAATATTAACAATCCTGTAATCCAATCCCTGCCTTGCTTTTTCCCACCTCCATGTAATCTTACATTTCAAATGCATAAAAGAAGCTACAAAACTGTTATCCTCTAGAGTAGGGGTCCCCAAGCCCTAGGCCATGAACTGGTACTGTTTCTGATCCATAGCCTGTTAGGAGCCAGACCACACAGCAGGGGTGAGCAAAGCATCATCTGTATTTGCAGCTGCTCCCCAGAGGTAGCATCACCACCTCAGCTCCACCTCAGATCACTGGGCATTAGGTTTTCATAGGAGCACCCATCTCTGATACCAAAAAGTTTGGGGACCGCTGCTCTGGAGCATTTGAGATCATATGTCATCAGTTTGGCTCACATAAACTCTTATAAAAACTCTCTACAGGTTTGGACATTCTTATGTTGACAAGAGGAACCCCACAATAAGAATGTTCTGATCTCATATAGGGTCTCTGGTAACTTGACCATCTCTCACTTTGGAGAGGGAGAGCTCACATTTTCTCTGGAAAATAAATGGATCTTATCCAGGGTGGTAAGAAGTCTTAATCTTTACTACCCTGGGGTGTCTCTGACCTAGAAGGAATATACTATCTCTAATTTTCAAGGTTGTTTGCTATTCAAATATCCTTGAAGAGATAGTTTGAGATGTGCATAAACACCAGACTCAAAGATAATTATCTTTCAACATATACATAGACTACATCTTTCCAATAAACAAATAAATAATCAACATTAGCACATAAACATTTGAGGCCTCTAATGAACTATAGAATAAAATCTAAACTCCTTACCCTGACATTCAAGACCCTTCACTATCGGTCCTACTTCTCAATTCTCTGTCTTTAATATCTTGTTTGGACATAATCTTCTCATTACATTCTGCATAGTTTCTCTTTATGGCCTTTGTTCATACCTTCCCCTGCTTTTGAAGTACCCTCTCTCATCTCTTTTCTATCTTTTATTCTTTCCCCTATTTCAAGAACTAGTTCTTCAAGGGTAAATCATCAATCAGGTACCCATTCTTTCTACTTGTAGGACAAGTACATCTTCCTAATTGAGCTAATAATAATACTCAACATCCTTTCCATGTAGAAGAAAAATTGTAACCAAATTTACTTGCAAGAAGACCATCACCCCCTGAGGCCAAGGGCTTACCTATTTTACAGTCAGGTTGCAATTGAGAATGGAGTGGATCACACAAGTATGTGTCTTGGGTAGCCTAGTACCTCAGTCCCTCCAAGGCCCCTTAGATTATACAGGTTGTTGAGAAGGTTGGGGTTGTATGTTTTATTCTGATCCCTATATTCAGTATTAAAACGTGCCTCCAGCTGCTTCAGCTGTGTCACACTTGCAGTTCTGCTCTGCATTCTAAAGAAGGGCTTCTCAAAGTTTAACATGCATGAGCAATACGTGAGGAACCTGATCCAGTAGGTCTGGGTGTTAGGTTCTCAGAAGGAGGAGGGCGCAAGGCTGAAGGGGTTAAGCAAGGTTTATTGGAGCAGAGTGACAACTGGGCTGAGCTGAAGATGGCGTCAACTCTGAAGGCAAGAGGACCTGAAACTTATATGGGGCTTGAGGTAGTTTTTTTTTCAGTGGAGATATTTTGGATGGTTAAATTGGTGGAGAAGGGTGGAAAGTCTATGTAGCTGCTGCCAGCCCAGACAATGCAAGGTCCAGTTCCCAGACAAAAGGTAAGGGAAGAGTGTAAGGGATAGGACCTTCTTGACCTAACACTGGGGAGGGACCTGAGAATTTGTATTTCTAACAAGCTTATATTGATGCTGCTAGCCCATGGATCACACTTTAAGTAGCAGGGGTCTAGATCAGGTTATGTGTGTGCCTACGTGTGAATCTCTGCAGATACTGTTTAGATAGGAAAAGAATCTGGAAAAGAAACTGATGTTTTCTGAGCATATTACCTCACAGGCAGTATTTTTTCTTTTCCATTTTACAGATGAGAAAACTGAGATTAGAGAGGCTAAATCTTTCTGATAATAAGCAAAAGAGGTGGAATTCACACTCATGTCCCCTGATTCCAAATCCCGAGTCTATCCACCACACTAAGGTCAAATATTTAAGATCTGTTGACTGGAAAGTGGAAATAACACTCCATGCAGGCCTCAGACCCTGAATAACCACACAACACTTTCAGCTGAGGTGTGCTGTGGAGCAGGCCCTGGGGCTTGGCTGCAGGTGACGAGAGCCCTTTGGAGCAATAGACTCCTCATTAATAGAAGCATGTTGGCAACTTCACAGAAGTCTTCATCAGCTCTGTAATTTTCTCTGAATTATCTGGACCGTGTAATTCTCTGTAATTTCCAGAACCTAATAGCGTTTAAAGCCTTTTCCCAGTATTTATCCATTGCTTTCCTAATTGGAATGTTTAGCTTATAACCAAATGGCATATACAGGTGGGTGGTGAATACCAGGGAGTAGCCTCAGGGGACTGGGCACAGGTGCTGCCCCTCCAGTGGCCTCCTCATCCACCTACCTTCTTCTGACCACACCTGTCTGGTCTCAGTGGGTAGAGTCTGGCAAGTGAGCCGTGGGCAGGAGTTGTTTCAACACTCACCTTCTAGCGTTCCCTTTACAAAGCAGGGGCTCCCCAAAAGCACAGGACTCACTGGGCCATCCATCCCATGGAAGCCCCAGCAGGGAAAAGTGACCTCACTGACTCTCAAACCCAGCAGCATGTCAGAGTCACTTGGGGGACTTTAGAAAAATCCTGATTTTTCCTAACATAAACATCTTGTGATTTTGTATCTCTGTAGATGGGAACGCCATACTCTTGTCTTTTTAGAAAGGCTTCCTAGGTGGTGCTGATACAGCAGGTTCTTTGACCAGCCTTCAGGAACCTTGTGTGTGGAAGGGAAAAACCCTCACACCACACTGGCAGCCAGGGCGGAGCCCTGTCACCAGTCATCACTGGGCCTGTGGCAGATCATTTTTCCCATTCTAGGCCTCCATTTTTACATCTGTAAAAATGAAGGGTTGGGTTTGGTAATTTATTTGGCTCCTTACGGTTTCAAGTTTCTAAGACTCAGGTGTGGTTGCTGTGGCCTTAGAGAAAGCTTATGGTGGTCTCAGTATCACCTTCCCCAAAGATCCTTGGACATGTGGCTTCTTGTTTAGCCTTGTCCACTTCAGGCACAAGACAGAGTTCTCCCCTTGAGGCACTGTAGGAGAGCCTCTGTGAGTGTTTGAGCCACTTCTGGGATCTGTCTCCTTCCCTGCCAGTCACGTGGAAACACTACATAGTGTAGTTTTCAGTGTAGTAATATTTTAACTGGCTTAATTCAATTTGGCCTAAATTCACTCAGCATTATGATGTGTCTAGCACTCTGCAGGAGTTTATGAGCTACCATTTCTGCAGATGAGTGGCTTTCCATCTGGCTGTGGGAATGTAGTGTCAATACACGGAACCCGATAGGGATTTAGGGTTGGGAAGATGGGAATGAGCTGGAGGAGATGAGAAGGCTTCGTGGAGAAGCTGGTTTGGTTTTAACTGAGTGTCTAGGCACAGGTAGAAGGTGGGCAGAAGTGAAAGGGGGAGGCTGATACAGGAATACAGATTATCCTGGACACACATCCTAGACTATTTGTAGAACAGGCAGGAGACTAACTGGAAGGTATGTACTGGGAAGTGTAAGATGAGGGTGGTAGGTTGACACAATCAAGAGTTCATTGTTTTTTGGCCACAGGGAGCCATGGTAGATTCTCGAATGAGGCAGGGATATGATAAAAGCATTGTTCGGAAAGTAGTTTTGGGTAGAGATGTGTATAATGGTCTAGAGAAAAGAGAGAACAATTGTAATATTAGTTAAGGAGTTGATCTGTACCAGGGGCTGCTATCCTGGGGACCCCATTATGAGTCTGCCCTTGGTCCTTCACCTTGGGTTGGGTTCCCAGGTGCTATATGACTTCAGTCAACTCAATACACTCAAATACTTTGTAGTTAGGTTCTATAGAGGATATGAAGATAGGACAAGGACCTTCATTTCAAAAAAATTGTAACTAGTTTATAGCTGTGTTCCTGACTGCTAGGTCCTGGCCCTATGCCAGCCAGGGTCAAGAACTGTCTATTTTGCATCTGTTTATTTATCTATTCTCTGAACAACTTACTATGCACCAAGAACTATTAAAGGTACTGAGGTAGAATTCAGGTCACTAAAAAATACTCTCCCTGTTCTTATGAGCCTCAGAGTCTATATGGAGAAAACTGTGGGCTTGGGATGACAAAATTAACAATCATCTTCTAAATTATTAGATCTTTAAGTGAAGTAGAAAGCAAAGCAGGAAGAGAACATTGTGATGAGTGAGGCCAGAGGAGCCTTTCTGGAGTGGGTGAGGCTTCATCTAGTGAGGGAGTAGAATGTGCCCAGAGCAGTACAGTATGATGCAAGCCACAGTGTCATTTTTAAGTTTTCTAATAGCTACATTAAAAAAATGAAAAGAAACAGGCAAAATTAACTTTAACCGAATACATCCAAAACATTATCTTTTCAACATGTAATCAATATAAAAGTTATTAATAAGATATTTTTTTTAATTAAATTTTTGAGGTCCAGGGTGCATTTCACACATGTTCTATAGCTGCATGTATTGGACAGTGTAAAGGGGTGTGTGGATGAGCACACATAACTATTGTTAAAAGACAGACTAAGCCATATTAAAACTTTTAAGAATTTCTTTGAGCAAAAAATCGATTTGAATAGAGCAGCACCAAACCGGAAGTCATTAGGAGCTCTGCTGACAGGAACCAGGGGAAAGACTTTTTATATAGAAAGAATACGGAAGCCAAGAAAGGAAATTCTTTGATTCGCTATAGTTTAAAGTTTACAAGTCCAGTTAGCTGTTTGTGACTGTTCTTCACTTAGATTTTGGTTTGCCTTCATAGACAACCATTGGCATTAGGGCCACATCAGCCAAATGGCCTCCTTGTTTAATTAACTGAGTAGAGGGAGGTCTTGGTGCAGCTGTTGCAGGAGGGAAAAGCCCTGGGCCCAAGGACCTGAACATGTGCGGCAGGAAACAGGAGTAAAAGTAAGCGCAAGTTCTAGGTACTCAAAAAACGTGTCGGCAGGTACTCACCATTTTTGACACAACAAACACATTCTAAATGGCTTGGGGAGAAAAGAGGCCCTGAATAGGAATTTCATTTCCAGAGAAAGGAGAGTCCTTAAAGCTGACTGAATACAGAATAAGGTTATCATTATGCCTTATCATTAGAAGAGAGAAGAATATTAAAAGGACTCAGTTTGGCTTGAATAAAAAAGATAAATTTCAAGTAAACTGGCATACAGTTTATCCATGACTGGATTTGCTGTAATAAAGTCAGCGAGGGAATAAGCTGGGTGATTTACAGGGAGCCTGCTTCTGTAAAATTTACAAACTGCTGTGATAAAATGTCACCTTTTATGATGCATTCCACCCGGGCTGCATATATAAAGGGTACTGCAATGGAAAGAGTTGCAAAAACAAAGCAGTAGCCTGGCTCCCCAGCTGCCTTTATCTGCTTTTCCAGCATATTTGGGGATTTATGGAAAGATGACCTAGCCACTCGCCTTTTACGGTTGTGGATTGCAAACTGCCAGTGAATGGCATCATTTCCTTCCATTTTTATTTTGTCACCACAGGGACTGCTTTCAATAATTTAGACTAAAAAAGCTTGGAGTGGAATAAAATGAGGGGAGGATGGGGTGAGAGAGGAAAAGACCCCTGATTCCAGGGGTTCCCACTCCAACGGGGAGGGTAAGCACACCTAAGGGTGGTGATTTAACACAATTGTAGCAGGATGAATTTTAAATTAATCCATGTCATAATCTTTTACTCTTCTAGAGCGCATTCTATCTGCTCTAAGTCTTCATCTGCCTGTTTGGTGGGAAATTAAATCTCAGTCATTACTGGAGTTCCTTCTCTATTCTATGAGATCATAGATGAATCCTGGGCTTACATGGTACCCCAAACCAGGGACGGGGCAGGTCTTATGGCCACAGTGTTTCCATCTTCATGTTGGCCCTTCGCCTGCACAGCAGCCCTGTAGAGAGTGACCTGTCTCTCTGCCTCCCAGTCCTGATGCTCTGGGGGAGGTCACAGCAATGCCCTTCCTGTACCTGCCCCAGCGACTGCAGCCTGCCTTTCAATAGCCCCTGATTTCCTGTCTTTACCCATCCAAGGCAGTGCCTCCAAGTGTTGGCTCTTTTATGCTGAGGCGAATGTGAGGAAAGCAATATTCACACCAGTTAGTTTCTTTCTTAGTAATTTACCCAGTATGGTAGGTACACAAGGATATGTGCTGTAATGGGACTAGAAGCGAAGTGTCTCTAGCTCTGAAGGGTGAGCGATTACTGTGAACATGGAGGAGCCAGGAAGAGCTCCAAGGAAGAGGTGAGACTTGACCAGAGGTGGGAAGGACATGAGGGAGGGAGGGAGATGTTTATTCTGGAGGTGAGGTCAGTTCAGGCAGAGGGGAAAGCTTGAGCCAGGCCTCAAGTGAGGGGATGGGGCCAGGGAGAGAACATTTGGTTTGTGTGTGGGCGAGGTGGGAGGTTTGGGAAGAGCAAATGGGGCTGTGGTTTAGATAGTGAAAGAGGGGTTGGTGGCTGTAGTGTGAGGTGCTAAATAAACTATGTGAAAAATAACATGGCTATATCAAGTACTTAAGCTCATCTTTGGCTGTTCTCAAGTAGTAGAAATAATTTAGCTTATAAAACTGGACGTGTGGGTGGCACTGAAAACAAAAATGTTTTCCCGAGACACTGCTGCAAAAATGCCTGTCCATGAGATACCAGTAAAAAATCCAGGCTGTCAGGTAAGGTAAGTGGTTCAGAACCAAGGCTTAACTAGTAGAAACATTCTAAAATTTCCCAGTTACATGCTGTTCAGTTCTGGGTGGGCGTGGGGACCTGCGGGCACTGTCGACCTAGCTTGCTAATGAAGCAGAGCTGGCTGGTTTGAACTTCAGCTTCTTCTGAGATCTGAGCCCTCTTAGCTGGAGGGAAGCATCAGCTTCCTCATCCACTGTTCCTTGGACAGAGGTGCCTGGGGGTCTGGTAATACAGTAGCCTGGACGGTCTTCTCTGTGTAGTCATAATCGGCCACATTAGGATAGGGTCCCAAATGCAGACCTTATGGGAAGCCTTTCTGTTTTTCGGTTCCTTGCATTCCCAAGTTGTCAGGCTTTGGGGGCTGTCCATTAAGGATTTGTCACTTCCAAAAGATATATCTCCCAAATTAAAAGTTTAACTAGATTTCATTGTGGGAATTTAACAAGAATTGGCCATAATTTAGCTTATAAAATTGTAGTTTAATGAAACAATAAGACAATAGGCCTCAAAGAGGCTTTTTACTATCATAAGACGAGTGTTTGTATGGGCCGTTCTGACAGATTTACTGTTGTTTTAACTTAATAAGCTATTTCTGTTTTAGCGTTGTTATTGTTTCCATAGTTATAGGACACTCTGTATTGTTTTATTATATTATCCCTCCCCATCGGTTTAATGGCAGCATTTTTCTCTTTGCTCAGCTTGTAAATATACACATTTCCTCTGATCCTCCCAGCTCTTCCAGACACATGTAGAAAGAGAGCAGTTTGTCAGTACATGGTGTGGAATTTGCCCCAGCCCATTCTCCTTTTCATCCTTCTGGCTCATAATAGCAGGTTCCTTTTGAAGTCAGTGTCCTCTCCCTAAATTGTTTTCATTTCTTTCCTCAAGCAATCCTCAGAAAATAACATCTATAAAGTCTTATGCTTATAAAGCATTTTAAGCTTTAAAATTTGTTGTATGGTGTGATCCTAGAAGCCACTTTGATATTTTTAGGCCCTGTGCCCCTCGTGGTAAAAAGCGGCAGAACTGCTAACTTGTGGTTGAGCTTCTTGATTACTTATATTCTGGGAGAGTATTTTTACTATTATCATTAATATTCTTTTTTCCTGCTCTCTCAGCATCAGCATTCCTAGCACCAGGTGACTAGCTGATTTATCACCAATATTTGAATTTAGCCAATTCTGCTATTTCTTTGAGCCCCAAGTCAGCATCCCAAGTCTTGGAATCATAATTCTGAGAGGTGGTATAGCGCATAGGCCCAGGCTCTAATATAGCTAGTTACAACTCACAGTAATTATTCTGTAAACACTGAATTGAATTTGCACTTAAATCTAGCCTTTAAGGGCTAGGTCAAGGCAGGTTTTGGGCGATGATTATGAATCACAGACAATAAGGAGCTGCCCAAACTTTTGTGAAGGGGATAGATATAGTCAATGTATTGCTTTATGAAGTATTTACTGAGATTTTGAGCTACTTCAGGTCAGCGACTGTGTTTTATTTTTCTGTGAATTCCTAGTACAGAGCTCAGCACTGAGCACATAGAAGCATGGACACTTTGAGTAGTGTTAATGAATAAATGAATGAATAAATATGTGCATGACACTGATTATAGAGAGAAAAAATCAGAGGACAGGAGCATTTTCAAAAGGTATTTGTAATAATGACATGATGATTGATCACATATGGAGAGAAGAAAATAATAAAAACTTGTTTTAAGTTTATTATTAAAACTCTGAAGAATGGAGATAGTAAGGCTTTAGAAGTAGAGATGTTAGATAAGGAAAATGGATTGAGGTGAGGAGAGAAGATGCCAACATTCACGTGGGCCATTTTAGAGAGAAGTGTTACTGAGGCATCCGATGAACATAGAGGAGGCAGCTAGAGGAAGGATGGGAGATCAGGGCAGAGGTCAGAGCTAGAGTTCTATTCTAGTAGGTGTTTTTTTCTGTGGGAGAAAATTTGATATCTGTGGGAGGGAGTTCAAAGAGTGTTAAAAAGTGACTGAAAAATGTACTCAATGAGACACTATTAAATTTTTTTATGGGGATGATGGGTTAGTCTAAATATGCTTCAGTGACATAGAAAGCTAAATTAGTTATGGTAGCATTTTCAAGACTGTACACCGACTCATAATGACTGTTTAAAATTATGTCTTTCTGCATGCAAAGTATTAATCTTTATATGTGGTGTAGAGATCCACCCATTCATCCACCTACCGGCCTGCCCACCTTTCCATGTCCATCTTCATCTATCCATCTTTCTATCTATGTTGCCACCCGCTCACTGACCCCCTCCAACATTTATGGAATGGCTTTTCTAGTACAGGGTAAGCAATAGAGACTTTTTAGCACCACTAATACATCTTAACACCCAGTTGATATTAAAGTGAAGTTTTATTTGGAGCAAAATTGGCAAGTATCTTTAAACCTGGGAACTGATGTTTGGACCTTCTCCTCTTCTGTAGCCTGCGAAGAAGTAACACTGGAGAGGGATATCAAGGCCTTCAATTTCTTTTTCTGGGTCCCAGTTTCTCCATCTGTGAATGATATCATCACATCACTTAGGAGGAAGTCCTCTTCCAACAGCTCTTACGAGGATAAAACTAGATAATGAATGAGAAGGTATTTGAAGCATTATTTGTGCTATAAAAATGTGAATGCCATTGCATGTTTGCTATTATTACAGGGTCCTCTGGATAGAAATGGGTAACTTTTAGCTTCCTGACATCAAGAACTGAGCCCCATCCCATGGCAAAGTAAATAGTAGCAGTAAAGAGCATCTTGAATTTCCTTTGGAATAAAAAATAAACCCTTTCATTAAGTCTGGATTCCTAATACTGGCTGCTGGAAGAAATAAAACCCTCAAATATCAGTAGCTAAAAATACAAGAGAAGTTTGTTTCTCACCTATTAACAGTCAAATGTGTGTGTTTATTGTCAGTGGGTGGGTTTTCTCCTTGCATTGTTTACAGACCAGGTTTCTTCCACCTCCTGGCTTCATGACCCCTTAGGGTAGTGTTGCTTAATTTTGGCTGATCACTAGAATCATCTTGGAACTTTAACAACTGATACTATACTTGGTTTCCATCCCCAGATTCTGATTCAGTTGGTTTCTGGTGTGGCCCTCAGGTGCTAGGACTTTATTTTAAAGCCTCAGGTGATTATAATGGACAGGTAAGATTGAGAACCACTAGCATGTCTTGGAGTCTTTTACTTTTGACCATGAGAAGGGGAAAGAAACAGAGAAGAGGGTGCATTTACTTCTGAAAAACCTCAGTTCAGTTTAAGTGGACATCGCTTCGGCTCACATTCCATTGGCAAGAGTAGCAGTATCACTACCTTGAGTGCAAGGTAGGCTCTGAGATTTGGTCCTGGGTCTGGGGCTGTTTCTCAGCCATTGCTGGTGTAATATGGAAGGGGAGCATTTTGGTCAGTTTTTTAAAAATGTGTTCCAGAGTTTAACAGATTTACTTCTCCAGACCCTAGGGGATCTGACCTGTGGCACTGAAGCTTAGAGCTGTTTTCAATTCAGAGAGCCTTTCCTGGGGGTTGGGAGAGAAAGGGGCAGATTTAATTGCCTTGGATGGGGGGGCGTAGTCACCTACATTCTTGTCCATACCCTGGTAATAGAGGATTAGTTTACTGTGGTATAAAGAGCAGGAACTTTGTAGGCTGGCAAACTTGGTTGAAATCTTCACTTATTGCTTACTTAATTTGTGATTTTGGTCATGTTAATTAACATCCATAACCTTTACTTTCCCCAAATGTAAAATATATATAATTATACCTATTTTGAAAGGTTTTATAATAATAGTACAAAAATGCCTACTTTACCTTAAATAAGATAATGTCTGTTGTTATGGTGCTGGAAATGACAGGCATAGGGCAGGGTGGGATCACTGTAGAAACTTCTCTCCTTGCTGAAGGGAGTAGGAAGGGGCTCTTCAGTGGCTGGCTGTGGCTGAGAAACAGCCTCAGGACTACACTTCCCCCCAACAGACCGCACCTCTTGGAAAGTTGAGGATCAGGCTCCTCTTCTCAGACCAGGGGCATAAGGTGATGAGCTGCCACCTCTTTTCTCTGAATCTCCCTAGTCCCAACTCCTCCCAGTAAGGGGGAAACCTTGCTCCTAGAGCCCTAACTAGCTTGGGCATGAGAATCCTGTCTAGGACCCCCAGTGTTTCAGCAGGGCTGGTGCTCCTCAGCAGCCTGGCTGGAGGCATCCTGGCGGGTTTGCTGCAGCTGCTGCCTGGGGCTGTTGATAAGGAATGATGGCTGAGATCCTGCTAATAGTTAGTGCCTGCTAATAGCTGGGTGCAGATAACACAGCCTGTCATTTCCTACCCTGGAGTGTGACAAGGCTGGCTTTGTGTGACTCAAATTAATTCTGTGTGTGTCTGGTGTGTGGCAGGGGTGGGGTAGTGGCACAGGCAGGAGAGGAAGGCTGGGGAAGGACTGTGAAACTGATGAAGATAGTTTTGGAGGGCTTTCCTATTTTCTCTCTCCATGGCTATTTCCTCTTCAGCTACCCAGCACCTTTGGATTCCCCCACAACCTCTTCCCTGGGTGGTGGGGCTTGGATTACCCCAAGTTCTTTAGGGTGCTTATCTAGGATCCCAAGACAGTAAAGATGAAGGGCTTCTGCCTGCCGCTGATGCTAACAGGTCTGCCATACTCCACGCGGATGGCAGCAGGTCTACATCATTATCCATACCCCTGGGGAAAAGTCCTGCTCACTTTATGGTTTATTTTTTGGGGGTTCTAAAGCTCTCATCTCTTTCTCCCAGAATGCAGGAATCTGTAGGTAAAGCTTCTATGGACCTTTATATATATTGCTGAAAATGACATCAAATCCTTAGTGTGTGCATTGCACTGTGCTTGACACTTTTGCTAGTGATGGTTCAAGCTTCACAGCAGATGTTCAGGGTATCTATATTTATTCCATTTTTACAGATGAGAAAATAGGCCTTGAGAAGATATGGAATGTGCCCAGGGTCATGCAGCTTGTTAAGAGGTGCTGGACTGTGGTTTCAAAGCTGCCTCCTCCTCCCTGCTCTGATCCCCAGCAGGTCTTTTAAAACACCTTTGTAGATGAACAATGAATTATTATAAGAGATGGGATGCTGTTTTATGAGGTGCAGTTTTACAGTCCTGAACTTAAACATATCATCCTCTACTCTTTTAGAAAAAATTATTGTTCTGTAGCAGTAGTTAGAAAATTGAACCCTAAGGTCTCAATATGCCTACTATGTCTCCTTGGCCTGAGATCGCTGTCCCCAATGATACCCCATTATTTTGCTGCAATTTTCAGTGAGTCCGCTCCCATTTTTCCCTGCCCTCTGACTAGCAAATACTAAATCGTTTTACCTTTTTTCCTTCCCTAAACTGTGTGCTCAGCCTGTTCTAAGATGGGGTTCAACCAATATGGTGGGTGTGTGAGCTCTCTGAGAAGGAAGAATCAGGATTTCTGGAGAGCATATGATTTTTTTTTCAAAGCATGTTTAATATTTAGGGAGCATTTGGGATCTTGCTTCCTGATGTGTTATCAGTTTAGCTCAGATAAACTATTATAAAAATTTTAAAAAAGCATATTCAATATTATAATTACTTTGATTTGTTTTAAATTGTGATAATGTTAAATACTGAAGACATGTATAAAATGTCCGTGTTTATCAAAAAGGAGCATAAATTAAAATTTTGAGAACTACAATTGACAATAAAACGTGAATCATGAACCTAAAATGTCTGACCTTTCACAGAATATTTTAATTTTAACTTGTGGCTCTGCTATGACAAAGGAATGATGAGATTTCTACAATAGAGCAGGCCAATAAGAAAGATGAGGGAGAGAAGTTTTAGGACAACGAGGGTTCCTGGGAAACACCCGCAAATCATACCCTTCAGAGACCAGTGAGAGTTTTGAAAAAATATGAGAGAGATTAGAATGTTTGGTCCGCCTCTTGACCCTCTGGGTGGTGACTCTCTCTCCATGAATGCTCCTTGGAAAACTGCTGCCAGGTTGAGTGTTTTGCTGGGGTTGGGGGACAGTGGTAATGAAGGACAGAAGACCTTTTATGAATGGAGAGAGAACCCATTGGAGCATTTTTTTCTAACTGTCCAGGAGGACCTGATTGTGTGTGTGTGTGTGTGTGTGTGTGTGTGTGTGTGTGTATTTATAACCAATAAGTGGAGGAAGCAGGACTTGTATGGGAAAGAGAATACCACATTACTTACATTTAGATTCAATTCAATGGGTAGAGCTTTGTCTGCCTCTGGAGAAAAATTCTGGCATGCTTCTTAGAAAATACTCTCCAGTGGCCTCCCAATTATATAGACTCAATTCAGAAATTTGAATATCCAATCCAAAATATATATTAAAATTCTGAACTTGACCAACATGGCTGGACCTGCCTTACCCCAGAAATCTTCAAGTGGGATCAGGGACCTTACCTTCTGCTTTTCCTCTTATCCTTTGTCTGATTCCCCAGGGATTGGTATGAGAGGGGATAGAACAGTTTTTGTTGGTTGGTTGTGTTCCTTCTGGGGAGGCTTGAAAGGTGGTTAAAAAAGGCTTTCTCTGTTGAAGACTCTGTGAGCTCTTTGGGTTTTCCTACTGGGCCCCTTTCCCAGTCTTGCTGTTCTGGGTATTCTCTTGGGATACCTTCCTCAGCTCCCAGAATTGGGTACAGCTTCAGCCTCTTGGGTTAACATTCAGCATCCAGGCCCATGATGACCTCATGGCAGCTTTCTTTCCACACACATAGCTCCCAGGGAGAACACCCATGTTCCTTGGAAGTACTGGCTTGTCCCAACACAGCAGCCTCTCTTAGCGCCCGCCAAGCAGTTTCTCTTTTCTCAACTTCTGTATTTCCTGGGCAGGATCAGACCTAAGTCTACAGTCCTCGTGATCTTCCTAGCCGTGAGTCAGGTGTCAGTCTTCGTCATCCCCCAGTTGCAGAAATCACATTTCAGAGTGTCCTGGGTGGTTGCCTTAGAGCCCTTCTCTAGGCAAGGTGTTATAGGCACCTCATCACTATCCTGAACAGCAAGTGGGGTGGGGATTTGCAACCCATAACACCTCTCTCATCGCTCCAACAACTTCTCTTAAAATTCTTCTCTCACTCAGTTTTGTATCCTTGATTTTGTTGACATGTCCAAGCATCATGGACCAGGTTTTCTTCATTCCCTTTGTAAATTCTGACACAAAATGTGTCTGCTTGGGAGGTCTGCCTCCTCTTTCCTTTGAAATCTTAATAATCATGACATCTGTGTCACTTTTATCAAAACTGCAGCAGAAAGGGTGCTATTCTAATATCCTGTGCATGACCCATCTAAATTTGGCTGTTGTTAAAGTAGACTGCTTTGCTGAGTGGAGACACAGGATACTTGACAGCAGTTGATGGGAGGGTACCCACAGCACTAACCACAAAGTAGTGGGGTTTGGGGATGACACAGTCAAAAAGGACAAAGGCAAGCAACGCAGGATTGGAGTTGTTGGAAGAAAAGGCACTTGGCGTTCCCGGTGGTGATAGAATCCTTTGGCTGAGGCTTTGACCCCTTGTAAGCTGACTGCAGTCTCTTAGCTGGGATGTAATCCTTGGATCCACGTCAGCTCAAATCCCTAACCCATGGGCACTTGTAAAGAACATAGTGCCCACCTAGAAGCAAGAGGGGCTTCCCGAGTTGCCAATACTTTAATTCACACTGTGGCACCTCTAAAGCTTGTCCTCCTTCATGGCCCTGATTGAGCCTTTTCTCAGCTTTGTGTGAGTTTTATTGCTGTGTCCTCTTGAAGTTGAGTATACAAATGGGCTGAGCTACCGAGACATATGCAACTCTTGAGGGTAGGGCCCAGGGACTAGTGCAGGTTGCCTGACTACTGGGTCTACAAATCCTAGGGGATGTTCCCATTGCCAAGAAAGGCCTCCTGCATTGTAGGCATTCTGCCTACTGGAGAGCTCCACTCAGCATAGTGAGGGCCTCAGAAGAGCTCTGAGGAGGCCATAAGCTCCTTCAGAGCCTCTGTGCTTCAGTCTGTTGGCTCCTTGCAGTGGAAAGTAGCACTACACAGGGATGAGAACTTTACCCCTGGAACGAGGAAACCTAGGTTTGAATCTCTGTCATTTAAATCACAAATTGTATAACCTTGATCAGGTGGCTCTTTTCTGAGCCTTGGTTTTCCCATCTGTAGTGTGGGAGTAATAGCAACATAATTAGTTGACATAATTCATGTAAACCACATGGCACACTCTGTCTCTTTATAACCATTACTGTTGTGAAATTACTATGTAGAAATCTCCAAAAAGATGGTATTTGGTACCCAGAAACACTCAACTCCAGCTTCTGAACATGCTACATTTGTTTTGGCCTCATCTTTCTCTTCCTTTGTGTTTCTCTACATCTCTTTTCACTTTGGCATTAAAAAATATTGCCAAACGAGTTATTTGAAATTAAAGAATTATTTTATTTGAACTTTTAAAGGAAAAATGTATCTTGTGTATATTTACTAAAACAAACCAACAAACACACAAAAATAGCAAAAACCACACACATGCACATGTGTTCACACAAAACTGCATAGGTCCCCCAGGGAGTGGGAGAATCTGTCTTGGGGACGTAACTTGTCAGTAAAACACAGACTTAACGATGTTCATGCTCCTGTGGTTTGAGCACAAAGAGATGCTCTCTCGTCACCTGGAGTGCAGGTGGTTCTGTCTTTCTTGAAACTGCATTTCCCTCAAAGCAACGTGGATTAGAGAGTAGGGGGCAGGGAGAAGGAATCCTGTTACACTGGGCAGTGTTTAGGAGCCGTGTTTGATTCCCAGTTTCTCTGTCCCCACACCCTCAGCCCCATCTACCATCTTGTTAATATTTATAGTTGCAGTTTGCTGCTTCAGTAGAAAAAGCCAGAAGTGCTCATGGATTGCCTCATAAAGGGAACTCAATTTTGAAAGGCTTATTCACTAAGGATTTATTAGTTCTTCACACTTGGAAGCCTGGAGTTTTATTTTGACTCAGAGTCAGTTGTATACCCATACCAGCTGAATAAGTCTACCATGGAGATAGCAGGCTAGTTGTAGGCAAGAGCTTTTCATTTGCCAGCAGCTTTCTCTTTGGCCCATGGTCTCCAGGGGGTGTGCATATGTAGCAGAGGTCAGGGTTGGGGGGTGGGGGAACCTCTTTCACCAGGGTGCAGCCACCCAGGTGTGCCTTTGTATACAGACTGAGCCAGAAAGCCCTAAGTTTTAATTACTTGAAAAGAGATGGGAGTAGGAGGTGGGGGAGGGACTGACATTTCTACAAATTTATTGTCCGAGAAGATTAAAGTACAATTTGCAGATAGTGTGAGCTCTATATGTGTTCACAGGGAGGTTAGAATAAGGATGAAAGGTCCCACTTGAAGAATTAAATATGAGTAGGAGACAGTCTTGCCAGCGTGGTCTCGAGGGGTCAGATAAATGACTGAGCTGAATGACTTGAAGAGTGAGGGCTATGTGTTCAGAGGAGGATTTGTCAGGGTGCACTGGGCTGGTCAGGGAAGATTCTAGGTAGAGGCAGGATTTTAACTGGGCCTGTGGGCATGAGTTTTATTTTGACAGGCAAAGATGAAGGGGAAACACTGTAAGTGAGGACTATTTAGAAAACCTCTCTGCTTGAATTTCAGCCAGGACTTGTCTGCCATTGAAAGGGAGAACTGTTACAGATCTGAGAGCTAGACTCAGTTTTAGCTGTCTGTGCCCACACCAAGTATTTGGAAATATAAGGGAAAAAAGGAATTACCAAAAAGCTATCTCTATTTCCTCCTACCTTCTGTCCCTCTCCCCACCAGAGCTTAAGGACTGAGTAACTATGGTAAATCCAAGGAAAAATGCAAGTTGTAAGTTGTACATTTATTTAGTAAGAACCACTTCAAGGTGTTCCCTGAAATTTTTTTTGGGGGGGCACACTTAAACAATTTGAAAAACATCCTCAGATATGGAATTCAGATCCAAATACCCCTGAGGACAAAGGAGAGGAGCTGGCACAGTCTGTGAATATCCCTCTGTAGAGGGGCAACAGGGGCATATCCTGGCCAGAATCTATTTTGAGTTATAGTTTTGTGAAAATTGAGGTTGTTGATGTGACAAACCAGGATGGAAAAAAGACAGAGGAAACTGTGCCTCAGTTTCCTCATCTGTAAAATGAGGAGGGATGGAGCACTGCTTGAAGCTGACACTCTAAGAAGTTCCTAAAAAGAGGAAGAAGAATCAACAATTGGAGGCCACACTATAGAAGGAAACAGTCTTATACCTCTATTATGATATTATAAAGTAGTCAATATCAAGATTAAGAATATTAAGAAAAGGTTAAAAGATGTTCTTTTTTTTAATTCTATTTGATAAGTTAGGGAAAATTTTTGGAAAGATTTCTCTAAAAGTTGGTCAACAATCTATTGGAATGTATAGCACCATTTATGTAGAAATCTTGTTTTTTAATAATGCACATGACAGAGGTTTGGTTGTTCTGCTTTCTGTGGGTCTGCTCTTGGACTGCCTGAAATAAAACCATCTGAGGACAGGCACTGTCTGGGTTTAATATGAAGAATTAGTGCCTTGTGCCATCTGATATCTAATAAAAGTTTTCTGAGAATAGAAGGAGGATGTGATATTTCATATAAATTATCTTGCACATAAGAAGTAATGAAAATGATTAAACAGTCTCTGCCCAAAAGGATGTCCTCTGACAGACTATTGATTTCTGCAGAATAATCGACCTAATAGGATAGTTTGTCATCTCTGCATCATTAATTATGAAGCCTCTATAAAACTGAGATGAAGAAACAGGCTCTGGTGCTCAGAGCTTAACCTCCATGTTCTACTGCCTCCTAATGGTGCTCCAGGGCCCTTGTCCTATCTAATAGACGGCAAAGTGCATTTTAGTTTAGTTTTGTGTCTTTAAGTCAATGAGAAGCAACAGAGGGAGGTTTCTCTCCTCTCAGAGCTAAGATAACTTGCTGGAAGATCTTGTGGAGATTTTCTTTACGAAAATACCTAGGCTCTTCTGTGGAGGTCAAGTGTTCTCATTGCTAGTAATGAACTAGCCCTTCTTTTGCATATCCCAGGCCTATCTCCCCTTGACCTTTCACCCTGGCCACTTTCATTGTTAAGATAAAATACTATGGAAGCCCCATTTAGAGCTGAGGAAAGGAGTGGGGACATCTTTTGGCCTTGACCTCCATATAAGACTCCATGGTGAGGAATTAATTACCAAATAAACAGGACTAAAAATAATTGCCAGAGAACATCAGAGGAGGAATGGGATTTATACCTGGGCTAGGATGGTCAGGTAGGCTTTTTGTAGAACATGGTCCCTGAACTGTTAGGGCCTGAACTTGTCCTTAAACTAGATAAAAGCCAGGCTTGTGTGACTTTGGTAGGTTTCTTAATCTGTGCCTCAGTTTCCTCATCTGTAAACTGGGGATAATAATAATGCCTACCTCATAAAATTGTTGTGTGGATCAAATGAATGGGTACATCTCAAGTGAGTAGAACAGTGCCTAGCATCTAGTTGAATAAAAGCTATTTTTATTGAAGACTGCAGGTATTTGGATAGTCAGAGAGGAAAAGCCAGATCTCAGAGGCAGGAAAAAAAATTCACATCAAATTTATGCTCCCTCCCAGCCAAAGCAGCAGGCCTGATTCAACCCCTTTTACCAGTGACACAGCCAAGGGCAAAATATTTATCTGTTAACTTACCTGAAGGCATAAGTGAGAGACACTCTGTGTGGCTACAATCTGGAAGATAGTTTTCTGAAGAGTTTAATTTTGCTCTTTGGGAATATATTTGGACCTGGGAAAATGCTGTCCCTGAGGAAGGGCATTTTGTTTCTTTTAGAAAACATGGCTTGTTGGAAATTCAGAAGGCTTGCCCACTCAGCTTTACTAAAAGCCATGCCTGAGCCTAGCTATTGGTTTACATTTGAAACTTACAGAGAAGGCTTGGGTCTGAGCTGAGTATGCATCTGTTCTTGAGGCATTTATTGATCATCTTCAGTATGCCACATTTCTGCATTTACAGAGATCATAATTTATTAGGTGACACAGACAAGTAAAGAAGCAATTACATTGTAGTGTGACAAATGCTGTCATGGGGGAAGCACAGAGCATCAATAGAGCAAGAGGGAGGGGACAGCTAATCCAGTCCAGGGCACTGAAAGGTGGGATATGTAAATCAAGCCCCAATGGAGGAGGAGGACTTAGTCTGGAACAGTGAGGTTGGGGGTGAGGGTAGGAGTGTTGGAAGTAGAGAGGACAGCAGAGAGTCTGTGTGTACCTGCTGACATGGCCCAAGGTTAATATTACATATATGTGAGCGTGTGTGTATGTGTGTAAAGGGAAAGAAAGAAGAGATGGGAGAAGGGCCGTTTGGGACAATATAGAGAGACCTGATCTGGATTAAGGAGAGGAATCTAGCTTTTGTAGTATTTTACAGGCTGGCTTGAGGCTTGTCACCTCATCTGTGTAGAGCTTAATTTCTTCATTTGTTAAGTGAAAATGATAGTATAAATTTGGCCTATTTCCCAAGGATATTTTATAATAATAGGTATGAAAGGGTTTTAAACATTATTATATACTTTTAAGGCATTATCATTGTCATCTTATGGTTTCCCTTGGGAAGGTTGCCAGTACTTCTTTCCCAAATCTATATACTGGGGATGTGAGAAAGTGAGAGATTAGGAATCACCATCATACACAACATCTTTAATACTTCCAGAGCCATTAAGAGAAGCAGAGAAGCGGAGCTTCTGTTTATGGTGGCAAATGGTGTTAGTGTATTGTAAAAGAATAAATGGTCATCTGTCCGTTCCCCATGTCCCACAGCCATCTCTCACCTATATATGCTGAAAAGATGATGACTAATGGGATATACAGAAGAGATTGAGACTCTGCCTGAATCTGTTACAAAGTGTTAGTTCTGGCTATTGCATTTCCATTACTGGTTACAGTGATTACTTGGTCAGATGGCTCAGATGATGGTGGGAATACTGTTTACAGCGTAATAATATGATACAGCAGGGGGACTTCTCATGTAGCTGAGAGGTGATGGGGAAGACTTCAGCAATAAGCTCCCCAGGGATCAGGTATGAAGGTGGCAATCCGGTGGTCAGAAAAGGCAAGTAATCTTGCACTTCGTTCCAAGATCACTGTGTGATCTTGGCAAATTACTTCTCTTCTTGAAGCACCAGTTTTCTTTTTTACATAAGCTTGAGATAATATTAGGACCAATTTCACAGAATTGTAAGAATTATTAAAAGGTAAAATGACATACAAATATAAAATGAACATGTGCCTAAGATTTTATCTAACTTATTAATTAACAAGGGAACCAGTATGATGATACAACTGGCTTAAAGGATAATTCAAAGAACCACATATAATATAGGCAATAATGCCAAAATGAATTTTAAAAATAGATGCAAACTGAATTTATTCACAAGGCAAATAGTTAATTGAATTCCACTGGGCACATTTCAGTTGTATTACAGTGGAGAAAGTTATTTTCATTAGTTATTTGTCATCAGTTTTCTGCATCTTATAGAGTTGTAGCAAAAAATCATAACCTAGGTCATACCTGGTTTTCCATTGTTGAAGACATCCAGTAAGATTTTTGGTCCATTTCAAAGTCTTTCTCACAATTTACCCACACTTAATTAGATATAATGCATACGGAGTGCTTGGCAAATAGTAGGTGCTCAATAAATTCTAGCTATTATTAAAAAATCACAGAAATTAATAGTAACAATAAAATTATTTGCTCTGCTGACAGAGTTATCTCCCTGAAGTTTTGGCCATGATTCCTCCTTCTCACAAACTTTCAGTGACTCATCATGGTCTCTGAAATAAATTCCACACTTCTTAGCTGGACATTTAAGTTTCTCTGATCTGTCTTCATTTACATTTGCCAGTCAATTTCTTATCTATAACTCCCTGCAATGTTTGTCATGATGACTGGAATTTCATCATTAGGGATCAAGCTTCTTGGTTACTGAAGACTTTTGGGTCTCTAAGTGTTCCTTTTAAAAATGCAAATAACCACCAAAGGAGGATTTTGCCTAGAGATGATCTGGCAGCAGCACAGTTGTTCAATTTAGCAGGTGTGTTAGTCTGCTTGGGCTGCTTTGACAAAATATCACAGGCTGGGCGATTTAAACAATGGATGTTTATTTTCTTACAGTTCTGGAGGGTTGAAGTCCACAATCAAGGTGCCACCTCTTTCAATTTCTGTGAGACTTCTCTTTCTAGCTTGCAGGTAGCCACTTTCTCTTTGTCCTCACATGACTTTTTCTCTGTGTACAAAGAAAGAGATCTCTGATTTATCTTTTTCTTCTTATAAGGACACTAGTCCTATTGGATTAGGGAACTACCGTTAGGACCTTTTAAGGAAGTAATTAAGGTTAAAAAGTGATATCTCCAAATAGAGCTACATTGTTGGTTAGGGCTTGTACATATGAATTTTAGAGGACACAGTCTAGTTCATAACATCAAGGTACAAGAAAACAGAGTGATAAAAAATAGAGACTGGGACGTCTGGATTCATTATGCCACAAACCTATTCTGCTGAGTTTTCCTCGTGGTGAGAACAGGGCAGCTCTCACCTGGAGGCCTCTGCACCCAACTCCCATAATCTGGAACACCAGCTGTAACTGGGAAAGATGGCAGGTAGGTGGGGTTCCTTCCTGCCATTCTCTCAGTCTCCAGTGGGCATCTTACTTAAACTAAAACCCAGGACAGCTGCCTAGGTCTGGCTGAGATTTTTTTCACTGCAAGAGAAACACCTCAAAATTGTACCAGGTTATTTTTAAGAATTCTTAAGATTATGTAGTTTGCTTTTTCTTGGATGGCAAAACGTGATTTTTCTTCATACTTAAAAAAAATTCAGATGTTTATTTTTAAAAAATCTTTTTTTATACCACTTTTTAGAGACATTATAGGACATAATTTGGCTTAATCACAATATTCTAATCCATCTTGTTGCTTATAGATGAAAAAAATTGGAAAACATACATATGATTTTTGGGGAACCAAACACCTGGGATTATCTAATGAAGTTTTCATCTTGAGAAAAGTATTATTTTTCAAAGTTTGTTGTATTCCAAACTCGATGACTAAAGTTTATAGAAAGACATTTGGGTAATTTCAGGAGCAATTCCAGGGTAGGAACTATCATATAAAATTGTCTGCTGAGTGGGTGGATATCACTTTCCATTATTATGGTTTATTTACTGGAAGCCAAGTGGGATGAGAGTGTTGAGTTGAGGCAGTGAGACACAGTAGTGATAAAGAGAAAAGCATGACCTGCTGGATTTGTAGCTTAACAAACTAGAGCTTTTCTCTTAGTAGCTCTGTGACATTGGGTGAGCTCCTCAATTTTCCAGGCTGCAGTTCCTTTATCTGTAAAATGAATATTGATGTCCACAATGGTTCTTTATTAAGATAGTTTTAGCTGCTGTAACAAACTCCACAATTCCAGTGACTCAACACAATAGAAATAAATATACTTAAAAATATAAAAATACTTTTGACAGTTGAAGTTTTTTCTTTTTCAAATAAACTTAAAACTGAAGTATAACCTTGTTGAAAAATGCACATATTAAAAGCTTGCAACTCATTTAAGTGATTATAAAAGTGAACGGCCACATAACCAGCACCCAGGAACACCTTTTTTTGTGCTCCACTTACTCCCCTCTCCAAATTCCTCAAAACAACTGCTATTCTGACTTCTAGTACCATAAATTAGTTTTGCTTATTTTTGTGTTTTATATACATGGAATCATATAGTATGTATACTTTGTATTTGGCTTTTGAGAGAGATACAATTGTGAGATTTACATATGTTGTTGCATGTTACAATAGTTCACTAATTTTTATTGCTTCATGATATTCTATTGTGTGAATACATCAAAATGTTATTTGTCCTTTGCTGAAGGATATTTAGGATATACATCCATTTCTGTTGGTGTATATTTACGAATTGTATTGTTGAAAAATATTACCAGGTTTTTTTCTTTTTTTTTGACATGATTGTACAGTTTACACTTTTGCTCGTAGGATATGAATGTTCTTATCCTCATTCTTACTAACATTTGGTAGTCTTAATCTTTTAAATTTTACCTATTTTGGTGGAAATGAAGTGGCATCAAGTTTTTAACTTGAATTCTCCTAAGGATTCATGAGGTTAAATAACTTTTTATATATTTAGAAGCCATTTGGATATCCTTTTTAAGCTACTGTTTAAGTTTCTTACCGATTTTTTATATTGGGTTATTTTTCTATTTACTGATTTGTAGGTGTTTTTTATATTTTCTGAATATGAACTCTTAGTCAAACCTGTGCCACTGTATTTACCTCTATTCTCTAATTCCTGTTTTTTCCTTTTCATCTTCATTTATGAAAACTCTACCTAGTTTTCTTTGGTTTACTTAATTTTATTAATTTTTTGAGTTGGAAGTTGATTTTATTTATTTTTAATCTTTCTTTTCTTTTTCTTTTTAAGTTGAAATATTTAAGGTAATGATGGTTTCTCTGAACACTGTGTTAGCTTTTTTGTTGGTTCTGATATACAGAATTTTCATAATTTTATATGTGGCCTGCAATTTTGGTTTGGATTTTCTCTTTGAACCAGTAATTGTTTAAGAAAAAGTGTTTTTATCTTTCTGTTTTGTTACTAATTTCTCATTTATTGCATTGAAATCAGAAGATACTGCTTATACTACTGCTTTTCAGAATTTATTAACATTTTCTTTGTGAACCTGATCAACTTTATAGCTCTTCCATAAGCACTTGAAAAGGTATTATTTATATCGAGCAAATAGAAATTCTGTACATATTATACATATTTTATATAAAATCAGTGAGATATACCTATTGTGTTATTTAGGTCTTTATAACCTTTTATTTAAAACCATTTTCATTCTCTTGTTTGTCATCGACTGAGATTAGAGTCTACTAAGACTGAAGTGCTTTTTTTCTATGCTTTAAATCTCCTAAAGATTGTTTTATGAGTAATACTCTAGAGCTCATAAATGTTCACACTATTTTATTTTCTTTGAGATATGCATCCTTTGGAATTATGAAATATCCTTCCTTCTTTGTTAAATACTTTTGGCCTGAATTTAACTTTGTATAATATTCAGATTATTATTGTTTTTTTTTGTATGCATTTGCCTAATATATTTTGGCCTATTCTATTATTTTCACCTTTTCTGAGAATATATATTTGGCATAGACTTGTACTATGTGTTATGATCTAATCTGAATGTTTTTCTTTAAAGAGGTGAATTTAGCTTTTTCACATTTATTAATGTGACAAATATAGAATATCCCAATCCTGTACATCTTTATATAGTATCTATTAATTTCCTTCTATGGCCAATGGATAGAATTAAGGTGTTTAATGTCTTTTCCTCTTTGTCTTCTGTTCCACTTCCTGATACCATAATTATATTATCTTTTTTACTTTTTTGTTTTTGTACTGTTTTGTATAATTTGGTCTTTATCACTTGATTTTTTTAAAGCTTAAATAATAGCTCTTTCATCAGCAGAATCATTGTATGTACCCTATTTTCATCTTCTTTTCTCCTTCCTCTGTTGATTTTGTTTTAATTCTACACTGTGACATTTACCTTTTGTTTTGTTACCTTATACTCATGTTTGTTTTCATCTTAGTATGTCATTTATTTAAGCAGAGGAAACTGCATTTCATCATTTCTTTTGCCATAATTTTTTCAGTAATCTCTCGGTTGGATGAAGTTTGATTTAAGAAGGGCTTAGGCAAGTAATTCTGCTTGTTTTATTTGAATTTAAATCAGTTTTGCTGGATATAAAAATTCTTGAGTCCCACTTTTTTTTGTTTTTTGTTTTTTTTGTTTTTGAAGATTTCATAGGTGTTGTGCCACTCTTTTTTCTACTACTGAACATAGCTATAAAAAGTTCAAGGCCAGGCTGTTTTTTCTTTTGATTTTGTGATTTATCTTTTTGTCTAGCTGTCCCAAATGTTTCTTCTTTATCTTTGAAGTCTAGAATATTTATTAGGATATGTTTTGGTATTGGCTGTTCAGAGTCACGTCTCTAGGATATGATCTGCCCTTTCAATAATAGATTTAAGTTTTTTGAATTACATCATATAATATTGTAGAAATTAACTAAGACCACCCAACTGAGAAAAGCAAGAGCTGTTTATTCAAAGCTTGCTATACAAGGAAGTCAGCAAACATCATTTGTGTTTGTCAGAGACTCAAAGGCAGGCAAAGAAGTGGGAAAGCTTAATTGTGAAAAATGAGAAGGCTTCAGAAGTGCCATGGTTGGGGAAAGGTGTAGGCATGGGGAAACTGTAGGTGGACAAATGTGACTTTCCCCACAAGAATGATAGCAATGTTTGTAATTAATGTTAGACTTGGCAGTCAATATAGTGGATTAAGATACAACCCAAAGTATGGCAATAAAGGAAGTGGGTAGATACTTCTTGTCAGGCCTGAGCTTTCAAGCACAACCCCCTTCTGATAAGCTGATTGGTGAGACCCAGGGTCTTTGATTAGGCCTCAAAGTCAGGGATTGCTATGCCTAAATATGTCAGAACCCAGTCTTTTTTGGGTTGTACCTGATTTAGCCTTTAATCAGAGCTATGCACCTGTGTAAGGCATGCTTGTACAACTAAGAGTAAAATGGTACTCTGATTTCCATTCTGCATTTGTTCTTTGCAATACCTTCTTAGAACTTTGCTGGGAGGACATGGTGATAATTAACAAGATGTGTTTAAATTATTCTTTTGTTCCTGACCAGATATCATAATAGTACCTGGCAGTTTCATCTTAACCTCTCAAAAAATAACTCACTGGGATGTTGTAAAAACCAGGGGTGGGGAAAACTCTGTAGTGATGGAGAGAAAAAGCCCACCAGATGGGAGAGAAGAACCTGTTCTGGAACATAGAGCAGTGGAGTAGGAGAGTCATTGGGCTTTATGAATGTGTGTGAAGATGTGGGTGGGGAAGGGTTGGGGAAGTAGAGAATGATCTTGTGAAAACACAAATATGATGGTATAATTATCTTGTTTTATAATATTTTAGTACCTCCCCATTGCTTGCTCTGAGGACAAAATTCAGTCTCTTTAGCCTTATCTCCTGTCATGTCACATCTCTTCCTTGTTCTAAGCACACTGACCTTAAATTACTTAAGTTAATCAAATCCCATATTGATTCAAGGCCTTGGCATTATATGCGCTGTTTGTTCCCTCTTGGAATGGGTGACTCACATGGAAAATACCTGCATTATCAGATAGGTCACCACTTAAGTTGTCACTTTAGGGAAATGTAGCAGGAGAATGGCAGACAAAGCTACAATTTTGCTAATACATTAAAAACAACTGGTTCCAAGATTTTCTCTGTAATTTTAGAATAAAATTTTGTTATGTCAGATATTTTCCCTACCTTTCGGTCTCCATACGGCTGCACCTAATTTGTAGGGGTATTTACAAGTTGTCAAGGCATTTGGAAGAACATCAAGTCCTTTGTTTCTAGCCATGGAATATCAGTTTCTGTAACAGCTTTTTGACCCATCTCTGGTCATGGCATCTATATGCCTGGCTTCTGCCAAGGTGTACCACCTTGCCTGGCCATGGAGGATGGTCATTATCAAGAGTATTTATTATGTCCTCATACCATCCATGGCAGGGCAGTCTACTACCCAACCTGTTGCTTTTCATGAGCACAAGGCATCCTCAGTTATGCCTCTTTCTCCTCATAGCTGTCCCCTGGGGGCCAAGTAAATATATAAATTGATTCTAATTATCTTCATTTTGTAGAATTGTTGTGGATTAATCTGATACTCTAATTCCTTCAAGGTTTTGCTACTGATACTTAAATCTAGGCTCATTTTGAAACTCAAAAAACTGAGAATGGACAATATCTTTGTCTTTGTAATCTTCCTATGAAAATTCTATTCCTTTTTTAGAGTGTGCATGCCTTTGACTGTATAGGGAACTTACAAACAAGAGGTATGGGTTATGGAAGGAAGTTCTTCAATTGTTCAAGAAATTAATCTGCCATAAAAGCCCTTGTCAATGTCAGGACCAGATCAGGCCCCATCATCACAGGCTGAAATTACATGCTGAAGTGATTGTGTCCCTATCACTGTAAGGTCTATGTATCCATCAGAGATCTGGGATAATGTCTGTCTTATTACCCGAGCATTAAGCATAGACCTTGGTAGAAAGTGTGTTCTACAAATTCTTACTAAACTGTTGAATAATCTGAGGAAAGAGGAGGTCAGTCTGGCAGCAGGAGGGTTCTGGTATCTAAGGGGCAGACAGGGAACTAAATGGACAAATGTGGGAAACAGTGGCAACTAGTTCCTCTTGGCTGGAGCAACTATGCTTTATAGGTATAGTGAGGTATGGAACCCATTGGTACCAGAATCTTTGTGTTCAGCATTAATTTTAAGTAGATGTTGAGTTCAGTCAGGAACCCATTCTGGGATAGTAGTAACATGCATATATTGAAGGACAACATCTGCATGTGGATAGCACTATTTACATCTACCTGGAAGCATCCTTACATGTTTCTTCCCCTCACCCCTCCACATCCCCAAATATGGAATGAGTGTAGTTCTGACTCACTACAGAGGGGCTCTGTGTTGCCATGGTGAGGACAGAGCTCTGTGCTGTGATGGGGTCAGAGGTTCCCTACAGAATAAGTAGGCTTGCTTGAAGAAAACAAATATGTTTAAAAATAACAAGCTGGTAATTCACTTTCTCATCTTATCAGGTTGTCAGGAAATTTGTGTGTGTTTTTATAATTTGAAAAGCATATCTGAATCTTTCTTGTCAGAATTGATTATTTTGGACTTTAAAAAGCAGTATGCTCAATCAGGGAGCAAAACTGTGGAAAATCCTGACTTGAAAGCAGATGGTGAGATTTCTTACTCATTTGGCTCTCAGGGAATCTGGGCACATCGTTGGTGCTCCAGAAAGAGGGATAATGTCTTTAGGGTCACTATATCAATTTATCTTCTCCAGAGGACACAATAGGAAAAATGTAAGCAAGGTTTAGCTAAATCTCTGCATGACTTAAGCTCCAGGAGTTGGTGGTATGGCATTCATTTAAGAGCTTGACATCAGAGAAAAAACTTTTTTAAGATGGATCCAGAGACTAGGAGGGTACCTCTAAGTCTAGTGACCTGAACTTCTTATTTTACAGGTGAGGAAACTGAGGACTACAGAAGTGAATTGACTTGCTCAAAGTGACACAGGTAATTAGTGGTAGAGCAGTGATATGATTACTCAAACCACTGCTTCTCAAACTTTTATTTTCACATAAATCAAATGGGGATCATGTTAAAAATGCAGATTCTGATACAGGAAGCCAGAGACATGGCCTGAGAATCTGCATTCTTACTTGCTTACAGGTGATATTGATGGCCCTGTTTCCTGGACAACACTGACTTATTAAGTAGCAGGGACCTAATCCTAAACCATTTCTGAGTACCTCCTTCAGAGAGAATGCTGGGTTAAGCTGTGGAAGGATGCTCAAAAGTGCTCACCCAAGGTGGGGAGTCTCATAGGGCAGGCTGACATAAGCTCACTAAACAGGGATTTCCTATAAAGTCAAGGAAGCAAAGTCTGGTTTATGGAGCTCTGACTCTTCAGATGACTTTTTCTTCCTTCATTGTTAACTGTGTCACTGTTTACTTGCTTCTCCCATAGGATAGGATCTTGCAAAGATGGGATACCTGTTAATCATGTAAGGAAAAATTATAAGACTTTACGATGGCAAAAAAAAAAATTGACTCTGTATCTTATGGATCTAGGTGTTGTCTAGCATACTCAACTGGGTTATCTGATTGAATAGTGGTCAACTCCTGTTATCTTTGATCTATTATTTAATCTGGAAGTTGTAGAACTCTATAACACAAAAAATTCTTGTCAGTAGAAATTCAGTGATTATTGCCATGTGGATGTTAACCACGTCTGTTGTAAATTCATTTCAGCATCCCTGGTTGTGTGTATGTGTGTGTTCTTTGAATTCTCCATTAAATTGATTATAGCAATATATAGGTCCTCTCATTACTTAATGACTTAAATAAAATATTTGACATGCAGTTATTATTTTATATTCATATTAAATATTTTATATTTCTGCAAAAGGCATAATTTTTATCCTTTAAAAATTAATGTTCTTCAAAAATCACTTTATTTGGTTAAACTTTTCCAAAAAAGATAAGATTGAATCTACTCTTTCATGTGAAAATGTAAGATCTTAGTTTTCAATATTTATGTAGCTCTTGATGTCATACCATCTTGTGGAGCCTCAAAGGATCCTAAATTACTTATGAGGCTCAGGGAAGTGAAGAGACTTACCAAGGGACACACAGCTAGGATGTAGTAGAGCAAAGAGTTTTTCTTTCCTTGTATTACCTTATAGTTACTTGTATAAGTAATGACCCAAGTCTTTACTATTGCTCCAGTCAGTGAATCTGTCAAAGGTAAGAAAATTGACATGTGGGAGGGGGCCTCTAGGAACTGGTGTTCTTTGCTTGTTTGTCAGATCCTGCTGGAAAGGAGTCAAAAAAATGTGAAGTTTTGTGCTTTGTCATGGAAAAGTTTGTGTCTTCTGTTGTCTACCTCAGTCCTATAGTCTGCCAAGGGAGTGTCCATTAAAGGTCTTTTTGCAAATACATGACTCAGTGCCACTTCAGATGAGCATATCTATGTGTCAATGGTTGCTATGATAAAAATTCTTGGAATGAGCACAGACTTTGGAGTCAAATTGACCTGAGTTTTAGTTCTGCTCTGTTATTTACAAATTATCCTATTCTTAGCAGAGTTGCTTAACCTCCTTGGATTTTAATCTGTAAAAAGGGATAGCACAATATTATAGACAATTTTATAGAATTTTATGCAAGAAATTCATGATATAACATGAGAAGTATAGTGTAGTTCTGGGTCATTATTCATCAAACATTAGTTTTTTTCTCTTTTAACTTCACTTTTGCCATAAAATATGTTCATTTGCTTTCAGCTTTGTTTACCCATAACAGAGTTAATTGTTCAGTGACATTTATTGAACACTTATTATGATTCCAGCCTTCTAGGAAGTACTGTGGGATATGGTATACAGAAATGTAAATGTTCCAATCCTTGCTTTCGGTGAACACTCAGTCTGATTAAGGAGACATCAATACAGTAAGAGTTTGGAGAAGAAAGGTATCAGTGAGGGTCAGAAAAGGTGTGATTGTGGACACAACATGAGCAAAGGTGAGGTGCTAAAAGAGGTGTGGTATGGGGAAGGAATTGATTAACCAGCTGGGAGGGTTGTGTTGAAAAGCAGTGGAGTTCAGATGGGGAAAGCAGGCCTATGCTGGCCTGGAGAGGACCTTGTGTGCCAAGCTGAGCAGTTAGGGCTTGATGCAGTAGGTGACAGTCAACCCCTGGTGATTCTTGAGCAGAGTAATATTCTGTGCACGTCTGGATGTTGCTTTCAGGAGCATCTTCCGTGGGCTTTGTTTGTTGCTGTTGAGCTTCCTGCCTCTTTCCTGGAAGTCACAGATGCCACATGCTACTCTGACACTGGTTCAGATTTTGCTTCTGTAAAGTGGTGAGGAGGAGGCTGTTGTGGGAAGGGATCATGATTTATGTGCCCCATAGAAGCAGCTCCCCCAGATTTCCACATGTCATAGTTCCTTCTCTGAGTGTCTGTACTTCTGATAACTTTGAACAGAAAGATGTTATTTGTAGTTTTTCATCATACATCTGTTTAATTATCTTTTTTTTGTTGTTCTCTGGGGACTCAATTTAATGAAAAAGCATAATTTTGACTGCTAAAAATTGAGCTTTGCTACAGTAGTCAATATTTTTCATTACCATTGTCATTTCTAGAGAAACCTCTTGACAATGGAATTGCATATGAACTCTTTATGAGTATTTTGACAGACTTCCATTCAAAACCAAGGTAAGTTCAGTGGCTCGGGGACTAGATGCCATTGCCTTGGGTAAAAGGGATGAGGCGACTTTTCTTTCTATGGAGGCATGACTGCTGAGGACTCGTGTCAGGGCAGGTTTATAGTATAGTGAATGGACCATCAGAACTGTGCATATATCCATCAGCAAGTGAAGTGGGAGACATTGAGACTGAGAAAATACATGAACCAATTGTGAGGGGAAATGATGGGCCATTTATAGAGATGAGATGCAGAATGCAAATGATAAATGATATTAATAGGAGCAAAGCCAGGACAGCTACCAGTCCCAATAGTGACCAACATGATAATAAAAATAAAAATATCAGATACCTTTGCTAAGTATTTTGCATATAGTATTTCATTTTTGTCCTCATAATAACCCTACCAAGTTGATGTTATTAATATGATTTTAATAAAAGATCTGGGACTAAAATGTGGTCTTTCTGAGGACAAAGGTTGAACTTTCTACAGCATAGCATTGGCTCTCTAGGAAGACACTTAAAAGTAGAAAGGCTGTTAGCTTGAGGTGATTCAGATGAGTCCCAAAGAATGTGAGTTGTACTTGTCAATAGAGGCATATCTCATTTTATTGCACTTCACTTTATTGCACTTCACTTTATTGCACTTCAAAGGTGTTTCATTTTTACAAATTGAAGGCGAGACCCTCCACCAGCAAAGGGATTAGGACTTACTTTATTGTGTTACTTGCTTTATTGCAGTGGTCTGGAACCAAATCCACAATAGCACCAAGGTATGCCTGTAATCTATTTGTATAGGGGACCAGGGAGCATGTGGGAAATAACTGTGTGTGGAGGGGGTAGAGAAGAAGAGAGGGAAGGATGGAGGAGGGGAGGGGAGGG
>PVKZ01004600.1:0-76417 GCA_004027375.1 Macroglossus sobrinus | reverse complement strand
CTTTCTTTCTTTCTTTCTTTCTTTCTTTCTTTCTTTCTTTCTTTCTCTTTTCTTTCTTTTTGTCTGTCTGTCTGTCTGTCTCTCTCTCTCTCTCTCTTTTCTTTTCAATTTAAAAATATGTCCTGGAAATCATTTCAAATAATCCCCTATATATCTACATTATTCTTTCGAATGACTACATAGTATTTAATCATACAATGTACCATAATTTATTGAATCAGTTCTCCATTGAAGAATCACCAGGTTGTTACCTGCTTCCTCATTTTTCTATAAACAATGCTTCAGTAAACAATAAGCATTTATATATATACATATGTGTGTGTGTGTGTGTGTGTGTGTGTGTCTTCAAACACATGTGTAAGTATGTGTAAGTAGGATAAAGCTCTATAAGTAGAACTGCTAGGTCAAAGCCTCTACCTCATTTTAAAATCTCCCTGTTTAGTAGATTTGGCAAAATTTTGTCTTTTTTCACTTGAGTAATTTTACAATGAAAATATGAAAAACCAAGGATTCTACTGTAAAAAACAGAAACAGTGATGGGCATTGATTTAAGGTTAAAAAAAACACAGAACAATAAGAATTTTTTAATGTTTAATGACTAACAATCAGCATGGAGATGCTGTTAAACCAGAGAAAAATATCTTCACAATTTTATCCCCACTTAAACACACACACACACACACACACACACACACACACACACACACACACACTAAAATTCCACCAAGTTGTGAAGAGGATAACTTCTAGAACCTTTAAAGTCTCAAAGCAATTCAATTTAATTCTGCACTTATTTATTGACTGTCTACTCTTTACCAAGACCACGTGGACTATAAAAAAATTCTGTTCTGCCTATGCCCTCCAGGGACATGGGAGTGAGAGAAGATAGCTGCACAAACAAGGTTTTAGTGAAAGAGTCCTATTTGAGGCCTCATTATAACTTGGAAAAATCTTTATCATATCAAAGTTATGTCATGTGAGAAGTAATCTGAAGGGGGGGAAGCAAGGAAATAAGGACATGAACAACAAAATCAATATCTAGCATCATCCCAAAAAAATGTTTTACCTATCTTACTCATCTTTGTATATCCATCAGTCATGTGATGGTCCCCAAGTTTACACATTATGATTTATCTACTTTGAATTACTTGCTTTTCTCTGCAACACACAGATCCCTCTCAGGCTTCTACGCCTTTGAACATATCACAGTGTTGGTTTTGCCAGGAATGTCTTATATCAATCTACCAAGTAACAGCCTGCTCATCCTTGCATTGCTGACTCAAGGATCATTATTTCTCTTGTACCCAGGAAGATACACCCACTCCTTCCCCTGGTCTTTCATGCCTGTAGGGCATGGCATGTTTTTATTATAATTTTTATTTTTTTCTTCCTGACTTCTTATTCTTTTGAACTATCAATAAAATTATCTGTTCTTTCTTGCAATATTTATTGCATTCTCTCTTTGTTACAGTTGCTTTCGAATATTACTTATGACTAGGCTATAATTTCATTGTTTTCCTTAGAAATACTTTTATATTTATATTTATAGGTTTATATTTATCATTACATTTGGCACAGTGCATTGTATTTAATAATTTTAAAAAACTTACTGAATATCTGCTATCCAGGCTTTATGCTAATTTAATGGCTTATATTACATCATAGAACACTTGGTTATAATAGCAAATAATTATAGGGCTCTTTTAAGTACTTTATATAATTAACTTATTTAATTCTCATAACAACCATGGGAGGTAGGTTTGCTGTTATCATTTCCGTTTTGGAGTGTGGAAACTGAGGCACTAATAGTAACTTGCTCAGGTTTGACAGCTAAGTTTTGGCACCTGACATTCTGGGTCATTATGTGAGACTGACAAGAGGCTTGGCCAGATGTTTACATTAATACTTAGGTATATGCATCACAATTCCTCACAGAGGCAAAATAACTTGTTCAAGATTACACAGTTCATTAGTAAAGACAGGTTCAAAATTATGTTTAACTCAAATCATATGAATATGCCTATGCTTCAACTCAAATTAAAGTCCTACCTCTCCCTAGGGCATGACTCACATCGCAGTTTGTGTTTTTCAGCAGTAATTTCTGCCTGCACAGAATTCATTCCCCCTTTTTATAGTAGTAGCATGCTATTATTTCTTTAAGGATCTACTCCTTTACTCTCTCACTCTGTGGAGGCAACCCACAAATTCTATTGCCATTATGTTTATGTGTCTTCTCCTCAAGAAGTTCCTTAAAAGCAAAAATAGTTTCTTCTTCTTCCCCCTCTTCCTCTTCCCCCTCCTGTTCTTCATTTCCTTCTTTTTTTTTCTTGTAGATAAATTTCTCATGCATGAAACATAGTAGAAGTTGAAAATATTTGTTGAATGAACATATTGCACATGGTGCTTGCTCACTCAGTATCTGTGATATTGAATTGTTAAATAAGAGAGCAAATAAAATGGGCCTCACCAAATAGTTAAAATCTCAGTAGGCAGATAAAGGTCAAGTATATGCCCTAGGTATATTCTACTTCCTTGTATTATTCAAAGACAGTATTTAAGCCACTGAAAGTTCCTGAGGCAGTTTTCATGGGAAGGCCTGTGTAGAATATTTGGGCATAACTCAAGTATTGTTAGATATAAAGGTGCAATAATACTGACAAATTCCACATCTTAGAGAAAAAAAAATCAACATTTTCTAGGTAGAGGAGTAAGGAGATATAATACTTATTTCAATGGCAAAGGACAAGTAATCCCTTTACAGATTAGTCTAAATTTGAAGACATTTAGAGCTCCTAACAGTAAAAAAAGATTATGACATTCATTCATCCCCCACCTTTCCAAAAATACAGTTAAAAAAAAACAAACTCTGAACCAAAAATAAACATAATGAAGACCTGTAAAATTCCATTTTTTTCCACTGATAATCACTTTTAGACTTTCAAAAGAGATCAAATTTCTTCAAAAAAATTTTTGGAGGCTCTTGCTCTGTTGTGCCTCGAGCATGCCCTTGGTTTTTCTTAGGGACAGCTATGTGCTACCTCTAAGAAGAAAGGCAAAAGTGATGCAAGGGCTGACCTACTCATGAAAAAGAACTCTGCTTATATTTCTTCTGGTACTGTACAGTGACCCTAACTTGGTCTAGATAGCTTTTCTTTTTTTTATTCAATAGTTATATATTCATTTTTCTTAAAAAAAAAAAAAAACCTCATTTATTTCCCATTACCCACAGAAGCATCATCCTGAGTATTTTCTGAAGAAAACAATTCTAATATATGCAATGAAGAAAGTGCTTTGAGGTCACTCAGGTGTGGAACACTCTATCTCATCCACTTGGGATAGCGAGGTATTACAGAGCCTATTATCATCTAAAGACACTAATGGGAAAAGAAGATAAACATAGGTAATTTTGCAGATCTAAACATTTGGATGCTATAAATTACTATGGAGCAAAAGAAAAGTGAAGAAGGCTGGTGTAAACAGGGAAGTTAGACAAGATGCAAATAATTAAAATTAATCTTCTTGGTAATACGCTTTAGTTCCTGCTTTTGACTAAACACCCTAATGTTTCAATCAGTTACTCTCCAGACTGCCAGATCTAGCTCGGGGGGCTGATTTTTTCACTATACATAGATATATATGGGGGGAGTGCAGGGAGTATAAAAGGGGAAGTGTGGCATAGATCATGGTTACCTCTTTGTGCAGCCATTGATACTTTTTTTTTTTTGCTAGTTTTGGATCTAAATTTCTCATTTTCTATCTCTATTTACTATAAGATAACACTGAAAAGATGGGGCCTGAGGAGGAAGTAGCCCAAAGGGTAGTTTTAATAATGGCTAATATTTCCTAAGTCCTTACTACATGCAGTCATTGTGCTAAGACTTGGATCATTTCACTAAATCCAGTGCCCCCAAATGTAGGTACTATTGTTAACCTAAGTTTACAGATGAGAAAATGAAATGAAGGCCTAGAAAGGTTTAAAAAAAAAATACTCGCTTAAGGTCACACAATTGTGCTTTAATCACTATCCTAAAATGACAAATGATCAACATTTAAGTTTAATAAACTGAGATGTGGCAATGGCTGAATGAAAAGGGCCTTGGTCTAGGAATAAAAATCCCCAGACTGATACATCAGTTTCTCTTAAATTTTCTGAGCCTCAGTGCTTCATCTGCCTATGTTTTAGGTTACTATGAAAATAAACTAAGATAATGTTTACTTTAAGGACCCTGTAAATATATACAAACATGTAAACACTATACATTACTATATTACACAAAAAAGAGAATGAGTTATAAGTTAGGAAGTTCCCATCAGAGGACTGAAATTGAAGGAGAACAGAATGAACATCAGAAGAAAAATGGCTGTATGGTAAAATATTCTGTTATTTGGGAAGCTGTGTAGACAATGAAAGATACATCCAGATGCCTCTGGGAGAGCAAAAGAGGTAGTGCCAAATGGAACATAAGTATGTGAGGGCCAGCATGAAGATGCTAGGAGAGAGAGAGACAGAGAGAGAGAGAGAGAGAGAGAGAGAGAGAGAGAGAGAGAGAGAGAAAGAAAGAGAGAAAGAAAGAGAGAAAGAAAGAGAGAAAGAAAGAGGGAAAGAGAGAAAGAGAGAAAGAGAGAAAGAGAAAACTTAAAGCCCACCCAAAGCTACATACAGAATAGTATGAGAGAAATAAGGACATGATTCTTTGGCTGCTGGTTTGTCTACTTTGCTATTATAGTTGCTAATAAAAGCTAACCTATTAAGAAGAAGAGAAAACTGTACCCTTGCTCTTCTGCATATTTGTTTTGGAGACTCATAAGATATATAGATTAATTCTGTGGGTCTGGTTTTTTCCTATTTTTTTTTCTTTAGGGTGTGGGGGAACTCACAAAGTTGAATTTGACATGTTTGCTGAATCTCCTAATCTCTCAAATTTAGTAAGCATCAGAATCCCTGGGTTAGGTTTGCCAGATTTAGCAATTACAAACACAAGACATGCAATTAGTTTTAAATTTCATATAAATGAGTAATTTTTAGTATAAGTAAATCCCAAATATTGCATGGGACATATTTATGCTGAAAAAGTTTTCATTTGTGATTTATCTGAAATTTAAATTTATTTGGAAATCCTATATGTATTTTATCTGGTAACTGTACCTGGAGTTTGTTATAATGAAGACTTGCCAGTTCCATATTCTGTCAGTAAGACTGACATAGGGCCAAGTGATCCTCCAGGTGATTCTAGTGCAGCTTGTTCTTAGACACTGCTTTGAGAGACACTGGTTAAGCTTGGATCATGCCAACTTAGGAATGAGAGATTTCAGGAGGCCAGGAAAACATCCTGGGCTGAGGAAGAAGGTGTGTATAACTGTGGTGAGCCTGAAAGATGATGTAAGGGACCTGGTCCTTGAGTGACAGCAGAGAGAAGTCTGAGTGCTAGGAATCCAGTGTGTAACCAGAGAAGATACTCATTGAGCCCCACTATTATGTCATTTAATCCTCTCAACAACCTCAAGAAGATAACTGTTATTATCTCCATCTCATTAGATGAGAAAATAAAAGCTCAGGGTTAAGTAACTTGCCCAGGGTCACATAGGTGATATTTAGTGGTCAGGTTTGATCTAAAACCAATAGTTTCCAAAGTCCACATTCTGAACCAGTCCTATGCAACAATAGGTTTGAGCAATTTCATCAGTACAACTTTCTTTTTCCCCCTATTCACAACCGTCTTCAAATTGCTAAGTTAATTAAAGTACAGTCACAGGTGTGACATCTGCTCTCTAGAAATGCTCAAAGATTTTTACATTCTGAGGTATAATAGCCAAAGGACCTGTAAGTTTATAAACAACTTAAGGGTCTGAGCTGATAAAAAAACATGAAAAATTTTTATTTATTTATTTTTTTTCTAGAAGGCTCAGTACCATCCAAAATACATCATCTCAAAGAGGGGTGTGTATACCCTCCTTTGGAGACTAAACCAATAATTTTCTCACCAGGTGACCTAAGATAGCTGAATAAGCTCTGAAGATATGTTAGGTGAAACCATTAACTAAATATAGGGAAGAGGTCATTGAAAGAATTGAAGCTGAGTTAATGAGAAAGGAGACAGCTCATAGAACACATGGCTGCAGTGTTCTAACATTTGTAGAACCGGTAGAAAGAAAAAGCAATGAGCAAAGACCACAGGTTGAATATTAGTTGGAAAAGGGTATCAATTAAAAAATTACATGGTAGGTGATTGAGTTATTAGTCAAAATATTTGCTCCCTTTCTCTGGGATGTCTCTCTCGCAGACTTGCCCCTCCCTGGGGTGGGGGAGGATTTCATGTGACTTATGTTGCTAATGAATAATGGAAACTGTAAAGGACAGAGTGTGTTTTGCCATCATCTCTTTTCCTCTGCCACAAGACATGTAATGACACAGAGAGAGGCTTCTCCATCAGCCAGAGTCCTAGAGGAAAATCCTTATAGGCCAAAGCCAAGCTGACCTGTGATAGGCACATAATGTAAGCAAGAAATAAGCCTCTGTTGTTAAAAAGTCACTGACATTTTAGGGCTTTTTGTTACTGTGGAATATGTCAGTTGGGCTGACTGGCAAAATATAAAAGCACTCCCTAAAGATCAGACTTGTCCAAAGATGGAAAAAAAATTAGCTGCAGAAGTGGTGAGTTCCCTGGTTTTAAAGTATTAAAATACAGCTAAAAGATCACTTTGGAAATTGTTAAACAAAAAAAAAAAAGTTGGGGAAGTGCAAGGTTTCTCAGGGAGAGGTGGATTGAGATATTGGCTGAGTGGTTAGGACCTTAAGCTCCTTTCCATACCTGTGATTTTGTGCTATATTACTAAGGAGGTAAAAATAGGTGCAAATGGGCAAAGCCTTTTGCACATCCATGCTCTAAGCTCAGTTGAAGAGGAAGAACACAGTGACATTAGGGTAGATTAATCTCAGTTTGTGGTTACTGAAATTTAGAATATTAACTTCTACTTGTTTGAGAACAGGCTATTGGAATGTAATGAAAAGGAGAGTTAAATATTTATGTGGTTTGAGATTAACCATAAGAGACATTCGGGGGAGAATTAGAACACAAGAATAGCAAGAGAAAGGGTATTTCAGTCACTACCACAAGCCTCTCCCAGAACCCTGCTAAATGTTAGATGTATAGTGCCAAGCCCACGCTTGGCCAGAGATCAGAGAAAGTAGGGACATGGAGTGGGATATTGCCATTTCCAGAATCCACAGCCCAGAGAAATACTCAGTCAGTATTCACTCACTTCTTTTCTCTCCTCTTTCCTGTTTGCTCCCTTTATAATCCCTAGTTTTTCTCTTAGCTCCTGTTTCATTCTTTCACCGCTCACTCTCAACATTATCTCTCTTAATAATCTAATCTCTCAACATTTTGTGATCTCTCAGTAATCTGATTTTGTTTCCATCTACCTATTTACCAGCGAGAGAGCGAAGAATAAAAAGGGTAAAACAAGACAACATTGTAAAATGAGGAAAGCTTTCATTCACAAAATGAAGTAAGCAGAATATGGTGGTATATGTTCTTTGTGCAAGCATGGCTTTGGGGTGAAAAAGAGACCTAGTCCCAACTTCAGCTCTATTGCTCATGACTTTGGTGACCTTGAACAAGTACTTAAATTCTCAAGTGTTCTGTTTCCTCATCCTTAAAATGAGGTCAATAACTACCTAGCATGGTTGCTGAGAAGATTAAGTAAAGTAAAATATGTTATATTAATAATACATAACAGATGCCAGGTAAAAGCCCAGTATTATTATGTAGATTACATAATATTTTAGTTCAGTTTGCATCTGTATTCTTAGCTTTTTAAAATCTCAGCTTAAATGCTTAAAAGCTGGAATCCTTTTGTGGTGGTATTTTTCATTGTCTACAATTTTATTGGCCACAGTAATGTATAATAAGTACTCGAAGACTTGGAACACCCCTAAAAATATATGTGTGATATGGGTGATATAAAATGTTATATTATATATTACATATATGAATATATAATATATGTAATGAATTGACTATGCCCCCCCAAATACATATGTTGAGCCCTAACTCCTAAACTAATGATATTTAGAAGTAACGTCTTTTGGAGGTAATTAGATTTAGATGAGGTCATGAAATGAAATGAGGACCTCATGTTGGATTGTAAGAGTAGGGAAAAAAACTAGAGATCTCTCTCTCCATCACATGAAGACACAGTGAGAAGGCAGCAGGCTGTCTGCAAGCCAGGAAATATACTCTCCACAGGGACTGCATCTGGTGGCACCTTGATCTTGGACTTCCCACCTCCAGAACTATGAGAAATAAATCCCTGTTGCTTAAGCCACCTACTGTATGGTATTTTATCATAGCAGCCTGAGCTAAGACTCTATATATCTATATTACCCTCTAGTTTTGTACAGTACTGCTCATATTAGTATAACTGAATGAAATTTGGGGATATCGCCTCAGTATATAAGATATAGTCTATATCTAATACAGAATTTGTAGTGTCGGCAATTTTTGTTATGACCTAAATCCTATACATAAGGAAGGGAGTAGACACAATCTCAGCTTTTAAGAATTTTACATTCCAAATGACCTAAAACTTTTAGACAGACTCTTTTGCTCCCTACCAAATATCCATTTCCCCATTTTCTTTGCTGACAGAGTTTATGATTTTGTTTGAAATTTTAATGTACCCATCTGTGGGCAATGTCTCACAATGATCTAAGTCAGTCATGAGAATCTTGTTTCCTGCTTTCACAGCCTCCTTTGAAACTTGTGGTGGCCCTGAGATATAAAGAGAAGACACTAAGGGACTTGTGGAAAAGATTTTACCTTTCTGACTAAAAGAGAAAGAAGTAGCAGTCAGACTCTCCTGCCATTCTATCCTCGCTTAAACATGAATGCTTTGCTGGCCATTGGCAACCATTTTGTCACCCTGACATGACAACCATAAGGAGGAAAAACTGACACACCTTAGACAATGGACTAGAAAAATAGAAGTTATTGGTTATATTGCTCAGTAAGCCAAAAGGCAACAACCACTCACTTCTAGACCTGTTGCATGAGAAAAGAAACCTCTATTTGTTAAGTCACTATTAGTCAGATCTTTTTTGGTAAATTGCAGCCAAAGACATTTTAATAGATACCAGAGAAAAGTATTGTATAGTAGAATTTTTGCTTACTGTGAAATTTCAGGACAAGTAGACAGCAAAGTGAAATATCATTGGTATGGAAACAATGAAAAAGGAAAGGTTTTCCTGAGGAGCTCTTTCATAAGAATATACTTGATTTGAGGAAATAAAACCTTCATTTTTAAAAAATGATAAACAGAGAATAGCTGCCAATGGCATTTTATAGGAAAATTTTGATTTTCAACATTTAGAATATTCTTAAAGTAGATATAGTAGGAAACATAAAACTTTATATTTTAATTATGAAAGAAGATAGGAATATAATATATTCATTTCAAGACATAGTCAACAAATGATAGATGTGTATAGCTATTTGATGATAAAAAATATTTTGGGAAAAATTTTTTATAGTAAATATTAGTTATGTTGGCAATTAGCATACAGTTTTAACAGCTGTCTCCACATTCGTCATGTGTTGAGATGTTTAAAGGAAACTAGGCATCAGTATATTTCATTTGAGTTTTTGTAGATATTTAGCTTCAATCTGATTTCTTATTCCTAACTAAAACTTCCTCACCACCATCACCAGATATCAGTTTGTGTCTTCATGCTAATTTGTTTTGGAGTACTAACCTCCTGCTGTTTTCTATCGAGACATTATTACCTCAAGATAAATTCAGTAATCTTCTTTACTTTTTCAGTTTTAAAAGTCTCTGAGTTTTACATTTCTAAGCATTAAAAAGACCTGCTTAATAAGCAGGTCTTAATACAAAACTTTTTTCATAAAGATGTTTGATCATAGTCGGATAATCAGTTTATATACCTTTCCTGTTGATCTCTTTTTAAACTAGCTTTCCTATATTTGTTATACTTATTTGGTCATTACAAAAATTTTCAACTCAAATAAAACCTTGTGATTTTCTATATTGAGAGGGATCAGAGTCAGATTCTGAAATTTCAAAGACACACCATTCAATATGTATATCTATTTAGCTGTAGTAGCATTTTGTATTGAGCAACTAACCAAATCTGTAAAAATTAGCCTTAGACATGGAATGATATTCCTTAAATGATCAAAGAACAGTTTTAATAGTGATTGAGATCTGTGAACATACTCAATAAAGTCAGATTCTTTATGTGTTTTTTAAATAGAAAAAGAGCACTATATAATACTATTTTAAAATTTAAATAGAATCTAAAATTATCCTCAAAAAGTACTTATTTAAAAAACAAAGATAATAGAGAAAATACAAACCAAAGCATCAAAAATTTTTTTCTACTCAGAGTCTTTACTCCTATTTTGTACATAGTCATCACTTTCTCAGTGATGGTGAAATTAGCCTCTTTCTTCCCCCATCAGCCTATAAGAGCTATGAAGGCAGGGAATTAGACTGGTTTGGTTCATTCCAGCACCTATCCACCACAGTGTCTGGGACATACTAACGCTACAAATATTTGTTGAATGAAAGATATCACCTCCTACTTCAAAACCTTTAGTGGCTCTCCTTTGTCTAATAGTTAAGCTCTTCACCCCAACACCTAAGTGTTCTTTATACATAAACCTGTCCTAACCCAACCAGGTTGAATTACAACAGGTTGTGCCTACAACATGCCTTAAGCTTTTGGCTGCACTACATGCTTAGTACAAAATCCTGACTTTCCACTTCAGCTCTCCTCCAAAGATTCGTATTACCTGCTTTACGAAGACTCTTCTTATCCCTCTAGCCAACAGTGTTTCTTTCCTTTGTGCATTACCACAGTATGTCTGATATGTGGTACTTGCCATATTTTCCTCTCAATTGTATGTATTTATGTTCATGTTTTATCCCTATCATCTACAGTGTAAGCTCCTTGGGAGGAGAGGGATAGTGAATGAGTTTTTGTATTACTCCCCACAGCATAATGTACACAGTGACATTTCATTCAGACATAAGTATATGTACCTAGTGTTGGGACCATCAACGTTTTTAGAGGAGGAAGGTATTAATAAAAAAACACATATTATTGAGGTCTTTAGAGTTTCACAGTGTGATTAAGGATACAATCTTCTGCATCAGCCTATATGCTGAGTCCTTACTCTGATGCTCACTAGTTTTGCAGGCTTGGGTAATTTATATAATCTTCTAAGCCTCAGTTTCCTAACCTGTAACAAGTAATATTATTACCTATTTAATAGGCCTTTGTGCAAATTAAATAAAATACGTAAAATGTTTAGTATACATAATAAGTGTTAACATTCACTGAATATAATTATTATTTGAGCTTAAGATATTTTATTTTTTAATAGCTGATATGCTTTACTGCAATATTGGATTGTAGATTAGAAGCATCTCTGCACTCCATCAACAAAGCAATTAAAATGATCAAATAATTTAGAGTCCATATTCATTTTGCTTAGAAATCTCAGAAAATTTCTGCAATTCTTCATTTAATTTATAATAGAGGCCTATAATATGTTTTTTATTCATAGTATTTAATGTCCAATAATTCCTCATTATGTTAATGGTAAGAATTTCTTATAAATAACTCTGGTTACTCGTTTAGTATTTATAAAGCATCTTGGTGAATGCACTGTCCCCAATGAAATGAACACATCATGACATATCTAAGCCACTGCACCTTAACTGCAAGACAGAGTTTTATAGCTTTCTGGTCCTAGTGGTCCTAGGGACACACACATTAATCAAAAGAGCTGGGAGGGTATGACTCAAGAGAGAATTTTCCAATATTATCATTTGCTTGATTCTAATTTAAGTAATTTGCAGTTTCCATAACACTAGGAAGCTTTGAGAAGTAAAATGTTTACACAACGAGAATTAAAAAAAAATTTGGGGGGTGCATTTTACAAATGTTTCTTCTAAAGAACCACACTTTTAATAGGTCTGTACTGATTAAAGAAACCTTATTAGATATAAATGAGAAGCATGTTCTTCCGGTGGTACTGTACCCAGAGGATTTTCATTAAATAAGCCTAAACTTTTAGAGTATTGAAATATACCCAGTTGGGCAGTTAATAAACTCTCTTCAACTTAAAGTGGAGAATTGTTACAAGAGGGAAAAAATGTACAAAAAGAGTTATGGAGGAGACAAACAAATATTGAAATCTTTTCCCACTTTGATGATTTTTAGGAGTAATAGCTAAAGAAGTGAAGCTTTCTCTCCATCCCTGAAATTGGTTTCTTGTCTGACACATTCTTTTGAAAGTCAATAATTAGCCCTGGGCTTCTTTAGAAGACCAAAGACCAAGATTGAGAATGGAGTCAATGTCTATTTCAGTCCTAGAAGTGAAGACATCAGTAGCATAACAGAAGGCAAAGTGAAAGATAAATACATTTGTTTTTCCATCTGTTAAGACATAACTAAAACATTTTTCTCATTTTTTTCCTTAATATTTTGTTTCTTGGCAACAAATAACAAAAATTCCCAATCAACCACATCTTTCACAATTTTTGGTTCTTTGGAAAAGCTTTTTATTACTTCAGAAAAGAAGTAATATATATTAAAAAGAGTAATACATAATTATATGTATACAGATAGACAAATATAACATATATTATAATTCAGTAAAGGAACATGCCATCACACCATAAAAGTGTGTTATAGAACCACTTTGGAAAACAATTGGGCATTACCTGGTAAATTTTTTCTAACTCAGCTATCTCACTCCTAGGTATTTATCAAAGAGAAGCTTTTCACTCTCACCAGAAGGCAAGTATAAATGTTCTCAGCAGCATTGTTTGTAATCTCTCTCTCTCGTACACACATCTGGAAATTTTTCAAATGTTCAAGTGTAGAATAGATAAACCCAATACAGTGTGAAATTAATTACAGCTACATGTAAAAACATGTATAAATCTGTGTGCATAAATACATGTACGCAAGCAAAAAAAAATTTTAAATCAAGTAGTAGAATATTACTTACATTTCCATAGTAATAAAGTTCAAAAATGTACAAAAATAACCAGCATTTTGTGTAGGCATACAAACATATGTGGCAAAACTCTAAAGAAAAGGAAGGAAATTAATAATACAAAATTCAAAGTTGAGAAGTGGTAAGACTTGAGAAAATACTACAGTGGACATTAGAGTAATCTTTCTTTTTCAGCAGGTGGTAAATATAAAGCTGTTCATTGCATTATGATTCTTTGTATACTGCATGTATTTAATAAATGTTCTTCTGAAATGGCCCAAAATTTGATAAAAACAATAAAAAGCAAAAGGTGTTACACAATCATTGCCATTATTGTAGCTAAGCAAAATATTTTCTTCTAATATAATAATTTAATCTCTTATAACTCACCTTCTTGTGTGTGATTCGGGACATTATTTCCTGATTTCTGTGAGATCATGGAAGTGCTTAATTATTATTTGAAAAACAACAGCAGAACTAGTTAGTCCACTTCATTATGGTCTGTGATGCCACAAAGGTCAAATTTCATAAAACTAGTTAACAGGCTATCCCCAGGCCTTTTGCATTTGACACTCTTTAATTCCATTTTTGATATTAATGAACTTTATTGTATCTTCTTAATTCACATTTTCGCTTCTGTCAAAAGATAGGTTTAATTACAAATCATTGGTCCAAAAATCTTTAAAAGCATTTCACCTTCAACTAAAGTTTATATATTACTTAAAAGTAAGAGAAACTCTTATTTTTATGTCAAAATATCAATTTTAATTGTATAAAGTTGTAACTAAATGGAAAAAATTATGCTATTAAATATTATAAGGCATTACTTTGGAAGATTTTGTTTTACTACACAATTATACCAAAAATTTTAACAATCCATTGTTTTTTTAATTCTTACTATATTTAAAATATGTTCCTATTGTAAAATGGAGCACTGTATTGAAATGGTTTTTTTAGCCTTTTGTCTTCTGGAGTTATCTAGAGATTCTTGTGATCCTCAACGTTTTGATTGCAGAAAACAGTGTACTTGCTCTTTGGTATGACTTTTTTTTCATAGCATCTTATATTTAAAGGACTCTCTATATGAAACAAAATTAATCATTTTAGTTTTAATATGTTTGAGATACTGTAAAAATTTATATGTAAAAATCTTATGTTGCTTAATTTTTCCATATGTTATCATTATATGAATGGATTGGAACTGTGAAAATAAAATTTCAGTGAATGTCTAAAGAAAGACAAACTAAAGATGCCAAATCATTCGCTCAAGGAAAACTGATTTTGTAAATTCTATGATATGATGCAGTTAATAGAGCATGGGTTTTCGGATCTGTGTTGGGAGCCATTCTTGCCGAATGCCCTACAGCTGAATGCCCTACAACTGGAGGCCCTACAGACCGGGTTAAAGTTGCCTGCAAACTAGAAGTTTGCAGAGCAGGCGTGCTCCGTGCAGATGGAGGAAGTTTGGCTTAATGGAAAACAGGTGAGATGAGTGAATGAGGACCATGAGAGTAGAGCTTCTCGAATTATCTAGTTTTCTCAGCCAGTTTTGTAGAATCCATAATAAAGGCTGTGTCTCCCTTCGGCTCAGTGCTGCTTGCCGGGGTCCCAGCTCCTCTTTCCACATGACGGTGAAGGGAAGGGGGATGGTGAGCAAGTCATCACCGAATTGCGATCAGACCCACATCCATCAGCTTCTGGATCTTCTGCAATATTACAGGATTCTTTGTGTTCGCTGAGTGCTTGTGGGTGCTTCTGCATCTGTTCCAGAATGAGCCTCATAGCCGGGTCACTCATGATCTGCTGCACCTCACGGTAGGCCATGGCTCGTCCTTTCATGTCTTTCCGGCTGTCGTGTTGGTTGTACTGGGCCATCATACAGCGCTGGTAACCATCTGCCACCTCCTTACAGTTGGAGTCCAGCTCTAGTGCCTTCTGGTAGACATCCATGGCTTTTGTGTAATTTTTCATAGCTTCTAGGGCAGCTGCTTTCCGTGTGTAACCCTTGATGAAGGTCGGCTCTAGCTGGATACATTCTTTTCAGTCCTTGAGCGCCAGCTGAAACTCCAGGAGTTTGGTATAGCAGGGTTGCTATACAATTTGGCATCTCTTGGGTTCTGCTTGATGGCTTCTGCATAATGCTTCATGGCCTGGCTCCCAACAGATCTGACAGACTTGCCTTCACATTCCTGGTCAATTAGGTGTTCACCTTTGATCTTCTCACTGAGATCTCTTCACCTGAAAGGTTACACAGAGGTTTTGTGGAGACTAAATGAGATATGTAGAAATAATTCCTGGCACAGTTAGTACTCTATAAATGTTCTCTCTGCCCTACATTCCAGTTTAAAGTAGGAAGTTAAATTTTCTCAGTGCAAGAACATCAGTCATTGCAATGGATTATGAGCAACTTCTTTATCATCCAAAGTATTTGCCAGTGTTTTTGTGACATAAACCACAGATCTCAGGATCCCTGCCCTGTTGTTTCCTCCCACTCACTTCATAGATGTTTTCCTATTCACCATTTTATTTTATTTTGAGGGTTTGGGGCAGAAAGAGAAATGTTTTCCTTGAGGAATGGAAAACCCAGTTTTGACACTACTAAGGGCAGAGCTGAGTAGCTGTGACAGAAACTGTGTGGTCTGTAAAGCCCAAGATATTTACTATCTGGCCCTTTATAGAAAAAAAGTTTGCCAGTAATTGTTTTAGATGAAGCACAGGGAACTGGGAAAACCTAAACTTTATGTGATAACACAAAACAAAAATAAACTAGACCATGACTAAAAGACACATTGGGACCAAGATGTAATATCAGCACATGACAGCCTAGATACCTGTGATGGCCTAACACTGACTGTTCCCCTACTCCCAACTCATACTTTTCACTGGCGAACACTTAAGGAATGGCATACTTGAGTCTCTTGTGAAACGGTATGTTCCTGATTTTACTGAGATTATAGTAGGAATTTGAAATGGAAATTAACCTTATAAACAAAAAAGTAATTTTACTTTCAGTTTCATATGTATCTGATTTCATCTTTAGAAACTAGCACCCTACAAAGCCTTTCATAGTGATAGCACAAAATTGATGCAGAAGAAATCTATGGTGAGTGTTCAGCCTTAATGTGTTTTCCTTTGGTCTCTTATTTTACAAAATTGAACTATGGCATTTTCATTTCATAAAGGAAGTATGTTATTTACAACTCACATCTTATATATTCTTTCTCTGATAATGATGATGCACATTTGTTATTATTTCCATCCCCTTCCTCCACTTTAGGGTATTCGAAAAGAGAAAGCTTTTGAAATGCAAAAGCTTGGGCTTAGCAGATTTTTAAAGTCTAAGTTTTGAATGACTCTACACAAAATATATATTATAAACCATATCTTTAAAACAATATGTGCTCAGTCTGAGCCAGTCTTCTATTCCCACCCCAAAGATGCTAAAATTTGTACAGAATGGGGAGAGAAAAGAGAATAGGGGCAGGCAGGGTGGGGGAGCACTGGCAGCATGCCTGGGGAGTCCTGTAACCTTACCATGTGGGAGTGCCACAGTGCACAACTCCATGGGCCACCAAACACATAGAATAAGATGTACAGTAATGCAATAGGGGCTTTAAAAATCCAGTCTGGTGAGAAGACTCTGAAAGCAAAAGGGAACCTGGGCTCATAGGCCCTACCCTGGAGAGCAGTAAGACCCTAGGTTTATTTTTTACCCAATGTTGGGTAAAAACAGAGGCTATTTCTAAATGCTTTGGTAGCCCCACAGTCCTCTTGTGCCCCAGGGAGGTTCAGAGAACCCCCACAATGTTTTCCAAAGTAGGTGATAATGATTTAAATCTGCGTGTTTTTGTAAATTAAATTTTATTAAAAGAGAGGCATGCCCATTCCTTTACCTGTAGTCTATGCCAGAGTATAAAGGGTGACCAAATGTAAAAGGTGTTTATGTTCTCATTTAGAGACCAAATTTAGATGAAATAGTTAAATGAATAAAATAAACTCCACCGAAATGTAGTGGCTTAAAGTAACAAATTAATAATATCATGATTTTATGGGTCGACCTGATAGTTCTTCTGCTGGTATTTGCCTAAGTTCTGTCACAGTGTTACATTCAACTGGTGGCCCACAGGAATCTGAGTTAAGCTGGAACATTTGGAACAGTTGGGTCCATCTCTCTCCATGGTTCTTCATTCCAGGCTCCTTCAAGGTATGGCAATATTCCAAGAGAGTAAAAGCAGAAAGTGGAAAATATCTTAACCTTCACCTTGCAAGTCACATAACATTGTTTCTACCATATTCTGTTAGTCAATGTGAGCTACACTGATTCAAAGGGTAAAGAAACCCATTTCATCTGATTAGACATCAGGCTGCGGATGTTATGCCCTGAATAAAGGTTTCCTGCAAAGGCTAAGTAGGGCTGAAATGCAGCCGGTTCCATTCAGCCAGCTGGAAGCCGTAGAGTGGATATGCATCTAGTAGCAGGAGTCATCCACTTGGCAAGCCATGTGCCTGGATTCTCTCTGCCCAGTGGTGAAATTTTCTAATTCACACAAAGCACTGTTTAGGCTAGTAGAGGCCCTGCTGAATACCATCTTACTATGGATCAGTACACACTGGGTTTTGATGAAGGCTAAGATATTTACCACAGAATTTAGGTAGTTATTTCAAAGTTGTACAGAGTTTGCAGTGTGGGGAGAAAAAGAAAGGGAAAGAAATTGGATGTTATTCCTGGTTTACTTCCCCTGCTCTGTATTTGCTCCCAGGAGTGAAGCCATATTACCAGCACTTGGGCTGTGGGGGATGTGTCCCCAAAGAGTCTCCTTAAGCCTTCCAAGAACGTCCCACTTGAATGATTCCTTAATCCTCTACTCTACTCTACTCCTTCTTTATCATTTTCTAAGCCCTTTAAATCCATTCTGCAATATCTCCATCCACACTCCCCCTTTTCTCTGTTATTCATCAACCCTTCCAATAGAAATAAACAAATTCCCTTCCCTAGCAATGATTTTTTTGTGTGTCTGTAGCCCCAAATGTGAGCTTCGTGTCAAGAACTTCTGTGTCTCAAGCTTGGCAGAGGGAAGGAGTAGGCTCTGGTCTTAGTATCTGCTGATTCCCTTGGGAATAAAGATCAGGTGGATTCTGATTCTGTGAGTCAATGTAGGGGAGGAGGTATGATGATGTGATTCTGTCTTGAGAAGCAAATAACTTTTCTGTTAATAAATTAAAACTCAAAGACACTGAAAAAGTATAATTTCCTTCAAAATTCCTCTTCTATTATACATGAAAAATCAATATTTTTTTCTTTAACTTAATTATAATGATGCTATTTCTTTTGGTCTAATACCTTAGACCTATTATGATAAAAGAGCATCCTCTCTTCTATGACTTTATTTAAAAAACCATAACTGATCTGTTAGCAAATGATACTGCACTCAAGTAGTGTTGCTCCATAATTCTCCCTTCATGGTATTGGAGCAAGAGGGAAGCGGGGGACTGAAGGCCAAGGGAGGAGGGAAATTTACTTTATGCCACTGCACTGAAATTAAAAGAAATATCAAGGTGATTTGGGCTGATTCAGGAGGCTCCATGGGATACTAGGGCTTTCAGGTGGGCTGGAGGAGGTCTAGAGAGGTGAAAAGAGAAAAGAATATCATATCAAAAGATATGTAGATTTTCAGAGGTGGGAAATTGAGTGTATTATAATTAGGAGGTCAGAAATATGACTTTTTTGAAATAAGTGGAACATGGTACTTCCATATTTCACAAATGATAAGGTTTTCCTTATAATGAGCATCCTTTACGTAAAGGTTTGGAAATGAATATTCTTATGAATAGAAATGCTAAATTGCTAATATACTTTCTATGATTTGTGATATAATACCTCTAATGATATCACCATTGTTTAGATCTTGGATTACTGATACTGGTTTAATAAAAGTCAGAAGAAAATCATTATAAAGGTTTCAACAAATGAAATAATGATCACTGGATGAAGAGTGTGATCATCATACCACTATTTGCAAGAGCAGAATTTGGAAGCAATCTTCCTGTCTAATAATATGTGACTGATTTTCCATACAAAAATAAACCATGCAGTAATTAAAAATAATGCTGTTAAAAATGGATTTATTGACATGAAAAGATATGTTAAATAGTAAACTCTGGCTATAAAACAAGACCCAAATATGATTTAATTTTTATTTTAAAACATGTCTCTGTCTCCCTCCATATCTCTGATTCCACTCCCCCAACTTTTTTCAAATAAAAGTATCTGGAAAGATATAAAAGTGTCTGGTAGTCAGCACCGATTCATCTTCATATAAGAAACTTTGGATGTTTCAAAATTGATTTCTTTTAGCTTATCTGTATTTTCTAAATTTTCTATGATGAACATGAAATTCTTTACAATTTTTAAAACATCATTTTATAAAAAAGGAGAGATCAGTTTAGGAAAGAGTCAAGGATACCTGGAGTACATCTCTGAGCTCAACATCATGCAGTACTGTCACCATCTTTTCCCACAAAATATGTTTTGGTGCCACTGTCAGATTTAGAGCTAGCTAGATTGATTATTAGCCTGACTCAGCATGACATTTGTTTTTGCTCTTATGCTAGTGCTTAAAAGCTTGAAACTCTGCACTCTATTCAATCCATTTCATCAAATATTTATTAAGTACCTACTATGTGCCAAGCATTAAAAATACAAGATTAACAAAACATAGTTCTGTTGCAATTTAAGTCAATAAATGCCCTCATAGAAATTCATGCTTCTTTGAAAGTCCCAGATGGTTGTTCTAATGTTTTTCAGAGAGAAAAAAAAAAAAACAATCCTCATATAAAACAGTGGCCAAAAAAGTTCATACTAAAAATAATCTATTCATGTTTTCACTATTTCAACTCTTGTAATATTTTAAACACAATGTACAATTATGCTGAATTGTAATAAAATAAAATACCCACATATTTGTGGCTCTTCACTATGATACTAGCACTATTCTCCTTTTGAATCAATAGCCTTTCAACCATTTTAGTAGAAATTATTTCAATCTGTTCAGTCCTTGAGCCAAATATATCAATTTGACTTTGAGATCCTGACTGGAGATTCCAATTTCCACATGAGGCAAAATGGTTTTTAAAGGCTAAATTAGGCAATATGTTTCAAACTACAGTTGCTAAGTCTTGGGTAACCAACAATTAACCAATTAAAAATCTAAAAATGCTTGAAGTTGGACTTAATGAATCTGAACAATTTCATTCCTTATGTTATATGTTATGATGAATTTTTATGAATTAAAATTTCTATCTCAGTTAATATACATGTCTTCTTTGTTTTCTATTAAATATTATTCCTATATCCAGAAGAGGTTTTTGTTTGTTTTGTTTCCTGCATGTACATTCTTCTATCATGGAGTTTACATGAATTGGGATGTAAATGAACATGGAGATCACCTTGTACCACTTTTATTCTGCAGAAGAGAAAATTTAAGTCCACAAGTAAATTAACTTGTAGGAGAATAAATTGCTTTGCATAGAGCCTTATGAAACAAGCCATTGCTAACTGGTAGCTATTGTTATGAGAGGCTTGTCTCTTAGGTTCCTAGTCCATTACGTTTACTTGTCCTAGATTATTTCTCCATACCATTCTTTGGACTTGTACTCACTGAAGATATTATGCATGTTGGTTTTTCCAGGGTATTTAATGGATCAATTTATTCAGTTAACAAATACTGAGTATCTACTAAGCATTAGATACTGGTATTGGCATTAATTTAACTGTTAACAGAAATGATTAAACACTGAGTATTATTCAAATCCATATAAATGAAAATTCTTGTGGTTAGTCTTGATGTGTGTGTGTTTGCGCACGTGTGCATATATGCTTTGGAGCGGGGTGGGGGAAAGAGAAGGAGCGGTTTGTCTCTCCCTTTCCTGTGTAAAATCTGCTCAATTTTCTATTTTAACTTCCATTATATGCCAATCACATACTATTAAAATAAGCTTATTTCTGAGAAGCATATCTACACCAAGGTTTCTGAGTTTTATTTTATGATGAAATGCTAATTTCCCCCTTCATAAAGCAAATTCTTTATTTCATAATTTTGAATAGGATACTTTCAAAAACTCTTCATCTGATTAGATTTAGGGCATTGAACATTTCAGCATAATAATATTTTTTTCCCTGAGCCTGCAGCTTTTTAATTTTATTGTTAAGTTAAAAACTTTCATTAATTTTAAGACTGCTTTCAGAATGAAATAAAATAGTATATGTATTGCTGGTAAGTATGCCAGACCCAGAAATATTGCTTTCCTTGTTTAAATTATCTATCTCCATTGTAAACTGAGTCACTTTTTAGTAGCTCGTGATTTTGATTTTTTTCTTAATTCATTTTCACTCTTCGTGCAGCATTTTGGTTGTATGCACTTGCTCTCTCCTTTTATAGCTCTGCCCTCCCTTCTCTTTTTGGTTGTTTTTGACTTTACTAGTCTTGCTGCCGATGCACTTCAGTCCTTAGATTCCAGACTGCTTTTCTATATCCATTTGCTCTGTCCTGCTCTGTCAGTGAAAATTGTTTATCTTCTTCTGGTGGGACTCCAAACTCCTAATAATTTTTGGCTCCTGCCTCATTCAAGACAAGTGATACTGAATACATTTAGGATTTCTCCCCAATTTTTCAAAGACTAACACTCTAATTTCCATTTAGAGGAAGGTAAATAGCAGAGCAAGCTGCAGAACCTCAAAAAAAAATAGTCGGGGGCGGGATGTAGGTAGGTAGTGTTTCCAACTGTGGAGCTAAGGACAAATATTATCAAGTTAGTATGGTCATATACATAAATAGCTCCTGAATTTTTATGGGGGATAGAGGGAGTGCTTAAAAATTGCTTGTAGGCACTGCTATTAAAATGTCATAACACAAAGTTTCCTTGATACTTACAAAATAACCACAACATACAAAACAACTAACTAAAGTGTTAAATCCAGTTGAACTGGATTTAAAATAGCACTGTGGATGCTAAAACAAATGTCAGATTAGGCAAGTTCTAAAGCCTGTTGATATTTCTAAATCTTATTTTTAGGTCACACATAACATTAACATACCAATAAATAAGAATCAGAAGAAAAAGTCAAAATTCAGGAGGAAGTCCACAGCTAAACTTTATAGGAAAATCTGTTATGTTATATCTAAGCATGTCATTAAAACGTTTACAGCTATTTTTTTATTTATATTCCTATGTACACTGAAAATAGATCTAAATAAATGAATGAGTTCAAGGAAGTCCTTTTAAGTCCTGGGTTTGGGTATGTCATTGCTTTTCACAACAGCAGAAGGAAGGCTGAAACAGAAAGTTGTAAAAATCATTTTTAAAAAAAATACCGTTTAAAAATGTTTCGCCTTAAAAACATCAGCAAAACCCATCATCTCTCTAGAGTCTGCATTCTCACCTTCCCAATTGATGTTGAGCTTTTAAACAAACCTACCGTAGAAGCAAGCCCTCTCCAGGAAGCCAGTGTCTTTACCAACAAGGACAGCAGGTTCCTCTCTATTGTCGCTGCTTTCCCTCTCATGTGGGAATTGGTTTGCTTTTCGATAGCAACCCAGGGAGCTGTGGTGCGCCCCAAATTAGCGAGGCTCTGCCAAATACCAGAGGCTCTTCTTTGGAAGAGGAAGGCTCCTCCTTTGGCCATGAGGCGCCCCTACCAGAGCGCGCGCTTACAGAAACGGAAACCACTAGCTGTGCTAGAGTGAGTCAAGTGATGAAATCAAGACTACATGGGAAGGAAGCTCTCCCAACAGCTCACGGACCTAACTGGTGACAGAAGCTGCTGAACCCTGCTCAAGGAAACCATACGAGCCAACAGTTGCTGCAGTCATGAGGTGGTCTTCGGAGGCACTGGGTCCCCCAGCCTCCAAGCAGCGCACCCCTTCATTCTGGCGAATCGAAGAGGAAGGAAAGAAGTGCGGGGGGCAAATCTAGACCTTCTGATTCCCCAAGGACCCAGACTGTGCTCTGGTTACGACGTGACCACTGCTACCAGGTCAGTGCAGGACTCCTCAAATGTGGACCGGCTGAGGCACGCCTCGCGCGGAGAACCAGCCTCACCCACCACGGGGAGAGGAGCCACGAGGCGGCCGCGCTTTTCAAGGACTGCGCCCCCCGCCCCGCGCGCGGTCCCGGGTCCTCACCTGGAGCGCTCAGGTAGGGCTGGGGCGGGGCAGGAGGCTGGCGCGCAGGCGCGGGACGGGGGCCTCGCCCCTGCCGACGTCGGAGGCTGGAGCTCACCTGGGAGACTCTAAGAGGAAGCCGAGCCTCGGTTCGGCCTCTCCTGGCAATACAGGAGGCCCAGCGGGAAGGCAGGAGGCGGCGGCGGAGGTGGAGCTGGGCTGAGCCGCAACTGTAGCGACAGCAACCGGAGCCGCCACCGCCACCACCTGCACCTGGCGCCCGGCCCACGTCCAGCGCCCGCCGGGCCACCGCTTCCCGCCGCCCTGCCCTGCCCACCCGCCAGGTAAGCGGCGGGCCGGCGCTCGGGCGGGGGGACCCGGAGCCCCTGGGCACAGGCGGAGAGGGTGGGACGGGCGCGGATGTTCACGTGGTGGGGAGAGAGGCACGGTCCCGGTGGCCGGTTGGAGACGGTCTCGAGAGCAGCGTTTCGGTTACCCTCTCGGGAGAGGCCGAAAGGGGCGCCGGCTGCCGGCGGGGAGACGGCGCCCCGGGGATAGTCCTGTGTCCCGCCGTGACCCCTGCCAGTCCCCGTAGGGAGGCTCGATGAGAGCCGGACCTTGGCCGAAGTCCTGGTGGCCCGGAGCCTGTCCCTGCGAGGGTCGCAGATGGGGTTCGGAGGGGGTGGGCGCGAGGCGGCCGAGTTTCCACTCGGTAACAGGTTGCCAGTCTCTTCCCGCCCCTGTGCAGGAGGGGGCCAAGCCCGCCACTCGGAAGGGCATGACTTTGCCAGACAACTTTCCCAGCCGGACCCCAGACAGTCCTGGGCTGGAAACCGCGGCCGCCCGAGCCATTTAAATGGTTTCCGGGTGGTTTGGAAAGCGCCCTGTGGTCGGGACGCGGACATCCCTCTCTCTCTCTGTTTCGTCTCTACACTTTTCCGGGTGTGCTCCCCAAGCCAGAGTTGCGCCCACTTTCCGGTTTGATCAAGAAGAGTTATTTTCTTTGTGACAGGAGGAAACCCAACTGCCACTCACCAACCGCGCACCGTCTAGTTAAAGGACCTGTTGACTTAATGACCTGCATATCGCGGCTATGGTTTGCCTGTGGCATATGACTCAAAAGTTCAAAAAAACTTTGTTTCAGGATCCTGCCACGTCTGAACTTGGGTGTGCCAGGCCCAGATTCCTTTCGTTGCCTAATTAGGCTTTTCAGAAGCCTAAGAACTGAGGTGAAACCGGTACTTACTTTACTTTTATTTTCTTCTATCTCAAACTCACCAAAGCACTTCCTTCTCTCAAAACTCATCAAAACACTTCACTTCAAACTCATCAAATAATTATTTCTGCTTTTAGAACCCCCATCCAGTTACCACTTTTTCCGATTTTTAGAAAACGTTAAGCTGACATGCTATAGAAGTTATACTACACAATGACGACATTAAACTCAAATTCTATTGTTAAAACATTGGAAAGTTACTGTATTTTAATTTGAGAGTTTCTGGTCGTGGGAAAATCTGTTGCTTCTTTTACTGTATAAATTTTCTTTCAGTTATGGCTAAAATACATGAACTTAAAGTCATACCCTACAATTAGATTTCTTCAAACTTAATTTTTAATATCTGAAGTTTAGCACTAGTTTAAACATTCTGAAGAGTTTAGTACAACCATCTTTCTTTTTATATTGCTTTAACCAGCATTTTTACATATAAATTTCTAATAATAAATGGCAGTTCTTCTGCCTAGGTTTGTTTTATTTCTACCTTTGCGAATTTTTAAAAATATATTTAAATTGCACATTTAACATAAAATGCCTTAGGCAACCCATACTGTTTTTTTTTAAGCAATTAAAAGCTAAAAAGTCAACCACAGCATAACAGAACATAATTATTAATGCTATTTACAACCACTGCTTCTTGAAAGAGCCCTGCCTGCTCTCTTAATCTTGTCTTCATACAGAGAAATAGGCTAAATAATATTTAAAAATTAGATGTAGGTGTTGCTCCCTGAATTTAGAGTATTAATTTAATCTGCACTGATTATTGGGCCAGATGTTATTAGAGTATCTTTACTTTTAACTCTAGAAATAAATGTAACATGTTCATATTAGCTACAGTGACAGTATACCTAGTCAAACTACCTGTAAAATTGGAAAATAATAACTTTCTTAGACTGAGCCATAAACCAAACCAAGAAACTCCTCTAGCTTTAGCATTCTCAGGATCCCTGTTCTCACTTGGAGACCTAGTCCACCCATCAGCTTGTGAAAAACTGAAGCCAAGAGAGGTATTTTAATTTCAGTTCACCCAGCAAGTTAGTGGTAGACATGGCATTATTCCAGTGGCCTGACTCAAGGCTCATGTTATCTTCACTTTTTACCACCCACATTCTCACTTATAAGATATTTATCCTTTTGTCTTTCATGTAGTTTGTAAGGCCTTTGTAATGACAGAATAGTCCATTATTATTTGTCTAGATCTGATTTGCCCTAATTTCTAATTGACCAGATGATACCTGACTCCAGGGAGATTGAGTAAGGCCATCATTCATTTTCTCTCACTGTGAATCACATGTGTATTAGAGGTGCCATGTGGATTGAGATTTTAAATCCTTTCTTGGTATTTCAGAGCCACAGTTAATTTTTTGAATCAACATGGACAACATAATTTAGTCGTCTGATCTTTTATTGCATTGGCTTAAAATATATTTTACAAGGCAGCAACCCAGGGTCTCCCCTCTTTTTGCAACACTCTAGATTTTGGGTTGGCAAGCCTACTTCCTCAACACCAATGTTTTTTAAACTATTTTTTGGACCGCGATCCTCCGTAAAAATGCATCCTTTGCTTCAATGCAGTACATTCTAGTGTTTGTGTATATTCATGAAACAAAGTTCAGAAGACAATACTTAACTTACAACATGGGTGTTCTTTTGTTTTCTTTTAAAATATTGGTCTCAACACACTGGATTGATTTTTTTTACCATAAATGGGCTGGAACCTGCAATGAAAATAGTGGTACCCTATTGCATTTATGTTTTTTAAGGCTGATTTTTTTCTACCAGCTTACTGTCTCTGTCTTTCTCCCCCTCCATACACACACACTTACTAGAAAAAAATCAAGCTGTACTTTTTTAATATATAAAATTATACTGTAATCCTTATTAAACATTTATTGGAGGGTTCGAGACTCTAGGACCTGTGCTGGACTAAATCTCTCAAACATTAGAAACTGCATACAACCTCAATATACATTATTGTATTTTAAATGGGTTAACCTGATGGGATTTTGATAACTATCAAGTGAAAATATGAGAGACAAAAATAATTATGTCCAGTTCAATTCTAAATTTTAAATTTTATGGCTGAGTTATTGTTCTGGGTTAAGTCTGAAAAAAATTATTAGAGTGAACATAAGCCAGTTTATTGTTTAGTAGTCTGTTAAATATACATATATTAGAAAACAGATATGAGCAAATTGTAGGATTCATATCCCTTTCTCTCAAAAAAGACAATATCGAAAGATTGAGAGATTAAGAGATCCCTCAGTGACCTGTCGGGATGCAGGCTTGGAAGCTCTGATTGGATTATTATGCCTTTCATAGACGCTTTTAATTTTAACCTGCCTTCATATTCCTGGTAGAAAGAATTTTTTCCTTCTAAAGAAAATATTGATGTATTTAATTTTTTGGAAATGATCAGTACCCAGTCATCTTCAGACATACTCAATTCTCTAGTCAATAAAGTGTAAAAATTCATTTGGTGTGGCAGATCTGTTATGGGTAAAAATTTTAAATGAGAAAGAAATTTTTTTTTCTTTTTTCAAGTTCTTTTTTAAAAAAATTATTAAATTTATTGGGGTGACGTTGGTTATTAAAATTATATAGGTTTCAAGTATGCAATTCTGTAATACATCATTTGTATATATTCCATTGTATGTTCACTACTCAAAGTTAAATCTCCTTTTTGCCACCATATATTTTACCCTCTTTGCTCTTTTTTACCTATCCTCTACTGCCCTTTCTTTCTGGTAACCACCATACAAGAAAAAAATATTTTCAATCACCTGTCTAATTATATATCTAGTTAGTATCAGAATGATTATTTTTATATAATTTGGATCATTTTAACACAATTAATGTACTGCCAGTAACAACACTGAATTGAAATCAGTGCCAGCCATGGCAAGAGACCAAGACGTATTAACTTATGGCAAAGCAAAGGCAAGTAGGACTCTGAATTTTAGGTCATTAATGACTATTGGCAATTAGATGAAATCTCCTTGAGTCATTTTCTGATTTGGGCTCATATTTTTGGCACTAACTAGAGAGTATTTCCCCGAGTACACATTTTCCTTATAATTATTTCAGTTTTAAACTGTCCGAACTAGTTTGCTCATCTATCCCACTGTTTGCTGGACATCTTTAAGATGTCATAATGACCAGAGATTATGCATATGTAAACCAGAAACTTCTTCCCATAAAAACAAAAACAAACGCAAAAAAGCCTACACAAAGACAGCTCATTTCACTTTATAGATTCTATTTGTAGGTATTAGTACATTTATCATCTCTTAGTCACATTTCCAAAACCAAAAAATATCTGAAAACCATATTTTTGCGGGGGGAAGTTATCTCATTAATCAGCAAAACTTAAACTCATTTGCTGCAAAACCTGAGTGAACTGTCAGGAAGCTATTTATTGTCTGTCTCATTTGGTGGGATGTGTCTTGCTGCAGAAATAGTACTGTGTTTGATTACATGGCACTGTCCCAGGCCCTACTGGGGGTACACTGTTATATTGGGTTTACAAACCATCATTACCTTTCTAATATCCAAAATAGAACTGAATTTTGAATTATATATTTAGTGGCTCTAGGGATTTTGGAGAATAGGTTATGGATCTATACTATTATCCAGATGTCATGGCAGAAATCCAGAGGTCACTTTTTACTTTATTTCTTAGCCTCCACAATATCAGATCATTGAGTCTGCTTAACGTTTTTCATCTTTTTTTTTTTTTCTTTCACAAATTTCTCTTCTACTTTTGCTACTCTAGCTTAAGGTCTCATCAGTTCTTGACTGGAGTACCACAACCACCTGCTGCCTGATAGCTCAATAGATCGTGTTGTCATGCTCAGATCCATCCTCAGTAGAACCCCTAAGGTTCTACCCCTCCCCACCACTGTATCCTATTGTTTAATTATTCCCACTACTAAGAGTACCTTTCTTTTTATTTTTACCTTTATAGCTCTTGTTTTTTTTTTTTTTTAATGTAAACTTGACTATCTCTCTCCTCTGCTTAAATCTTTTAAAAACTTTCCATATCTTCCAGGATAGAACCCATGGCACATAAACTGGTCCCACAAGATCTAATCTTTTCTTAACTATGGATCTATACTCCGTAAACCAAATTTTATATCCCAGCAATAGATTTCATTGTCTCCCCCTCCCCACCACCGTATCCTGTTGTTTAATTATTCCCACTACTAAGAGTACCTTTCCTTTTATCTTTACCTTTATAGCTCTTGCTGGTTCTTAAGACTCAACTGAGGTCTAGCCTCATTTAGAAAACTGTACCCTCTACAAACCTCCACAAACATCTGAGCTGGTTGATATGTCTATGCATACTTCTAACATGTGCTTACCTATGTGATATCATATAGTCTGCTTTTGCACCTACCTGTGTATACACAACTACCCACACACCAACTCCTCTGCATTGGGGAGTATATTTGTTTTTAATGGTAGTGACCACAGAAATTGGGGAGTAGGAACCTTGTTCCACTATATTTGATTAGCCTATTTAATTTAGATTGCTGTTGTTTTCATCTCATTACTTTGAATTCCATGTTATTTTTGTGCCTTTGGGTTCTGTTCCAAGATCTGGGTTTTACTATTTAGAAGTGAAAAGTTAACTTTGTGATTGAATACCTTGCAGCTTTTGTTTATAAATATTCTACAATCAATTACATAACTACTGGTAAGGAGGTTGGGGGGCAGCTTTTACGTAAAAAATATAATTTAATTAGACTAGACCAAAAAAAAAGGCAAATGATTCCTAAGAGTCTTCCATCTCCAGATCTGTCAGTTTTACCTCTTAAATAAATATTTCTCATACTCATCTACTTTTCTCCATTCCCATCACTACCATCACCTCTTGCCTGGACCATTGCTTCCCTAATGTGTCTATCTGAATCCTTTCTGAATGCTTTCTAGTTCATTCCTCACATTGTACCCATCATGATCTTTTCAAAACATTCAATCTTATTACCCACTGTTTAAAACCCCTCATTGCCTTCGGGTAAGGCCAAGCTCCTTAGCAGGGCCTAAAGGCCTAGCACAATTTAGCTCATGCCCAGCACATACCTCTCTCATTATTATTCTCTGCTCTAGCTTCACTAGCCATTTCTAATTGCCATGTTCCTCCTGCCTCTAGGTCTTTGCAAGTGTCATTCCTTCTGCCAGTAACTCTCTTCCATCTTTGGGCCTAACTAGCTAGTTAAAACTCATCTTTCAGATTCCAGTTTGAGCTTCTTTTTCAGCACTTACTATAACTGCAATTTTTCACTGTTTTCCCCTTCCCTCCAACTTTTGGTTAGAGTGAAGACTGCCGCCTAAAGAAAGAAAGTCCTACTTTGTGCTTGGGAGTATTAACTTGAAAAAAATTAAAATTTACTCACAAAAGGAGCAGACTTTAATATGTGGCTCATACTTTCAAAATTAGATTTTAGTTATTAATGCCTTTAAATTTTTATCAAGTAACAGTAGTTAATATTTATTGTCAATAAATATTAGGCCTTATTTACTATTGAGCACTTATATGCCAGGTATCTTTAGGCAACTTACATGAATTAATTATTTAGTCTTCAAAGCAACCCTGCAAGGTACATATTATTTTTCTCCCTGTTTTAAAGCAAGGAGATTGAGGGATTAAGTAATTTGCCTCTATTATAAGGTTAGTGAAATGTCAGAGTGAAGATTCAAATCTAAGCAGTCTGATTCCAAATATTGTACTTGTCTTTTACTTAGATGTAAATAGAATTATTAAAAGGCTTATAACAGCCACAACAACAAAAATCCAGTCAATGCTCATCCCTGATGCCTAAAGGCAACCAATTTTACCTCTTTGAGATGTTTCCTGCATTATTTACCTTTTGAAATAATATACTTATACTGCTACTTCTTAATGTATCATGGTTGACATTATATATTAACTTCCCATTATGGTAGATAAGTATTTAGCACTTCCTTCCTTCCTTCCTTCCTCAGCTTCCCAAAATATTCTCACATTCTTTTGTTTACATTTTAGTATTTACTTATTATGATTATAGAAATTCAGTTCACTACTGAGCCAAGCAAGTGTGTTATGAGTATGATTCTTTACTCATAGATTTTTTTTTAAAATCCTGGAGTTAATAATTAACTCATTTAAAAAAAATTTGCTTTGTTTTCCCATATGTCAATTTCAATTTCTGTATACTCCAACATCTTCTCAGTATGATTTTTTCACATAATCGAACCGATCAGGTATATTGGTCCCTTCCTGGAGCCATCTGTCCTCTTGTTTCACTTTGGTCTACTGGTTTCTACACCTGTTTCATAACTGTTTGGGATTTTTCTTTGCTGATATTTCTGATGGAGCTTCTATTTCTTGGATACTATGACTTCTGTTGTTTATTTAGTCACTCATATGGATGAAACACAGACCCCAGTAGCTTCTTGAAAAATGCTTAATGGAATTAAGAGGTTTGAGATATTGCCTGTCAGAAAAGTCTTTATTCTACCTCATATATTCTTTTCTGATTGATTAATTGGTTGGTTGATTGATTATATCTTTTTTTTAGTAGCTACCCTGTTCACATGATCCAAAGTTTTTAAAAAGTAAGAGGGGTATACGATAATTCCTTCTTTCATGTTGCCCTCTGACACCCAGATTTCCTCTTTGGAGGCAATGAGTGCTATCTTTTTAAATATAAAAACAATATGTATATATTTTTCTCTTTTTAAAAAGCAAATTAATCTCGCTTTTTTTATTTCATCTATTGTAGAAGTAATTTATCAGCATATAAAGTATCTTCTTTGTTTTTAACTTGGCATAATATATCACATATAACTCCATCATAATTTATTTATCTAGTTTCCTATTTGTAGAGTTGTAGATTGTTTTAACCTTTTAATATTAAAACATGTGCTTTAATGTGCAAGCTTACTAGTTGTTTACCAGAATATTTGTGGTATGAATCTCTAGAAGTTATCCTTATACCCATTGGATACATTGGAGAGACGTGAGACCTTGCATGCTTGGGCAGTTCCTAATCAGATGGGATAAGGGTAAAAGAACACCTAATAGTAAATAAATGATGGCAAAATGGGGCCTTCTAGAGGACAGTTAATAGTGCAGAGAGAATTTCTAGTCCAAATTATTGTGTTTTTTATCATTGATTTATTCAAGGTTTTTGACCATGACCTTTGTTTTTTCGGATATGGCCCATCTTTTTTTAACTGGGTAAGACTTGGTTTTATTCTTACTTCAGTCTCTTTCTTATACCCTTTGCCTTCTATCATCACCTCCTTTATGGCCTCTTGCCCATTATTTCAGCTCTAGGTCTACCTTTGAAGAAAATCCAGAACAGACAGTACTCCATTAGCTGGTTTTTTTCAAAAAGTTAAGAACCCATCCTTAACACACTTAACAGTTGTTTAACAACCTTCCCACCCTCCCATTGATTCATTTGCTGAGTTCAGCTAACTATACCTCAGATCTGTTCTCAAGACTCCACACCCCTTCTATTCATCTCATCTCTTGCCTGGATTACTCTTAATAGTCTCCTAACTGCCTCCAGCCTCCTCTCTCATTTCCCCACCCGCCAAAAAAAATCCATATTCGCACAGCTTTAAGAATAATCATTCTAAATTTCAGTTCTGATTAGGCCATCACCCTGCTTATACTCTATCAAGGCCTCTCCCTTTGCCTAAAGAATTAAGTACCGATCTCACAAAATTAGATAGATACCCTATCCTATGGAGCTTGGCATTCAACATATGTTTCATAGACCTCACTGTGTGGTAATGGTCTATCTGATTCTGAGAAAATTACCCTAGTTGAGGTCAGCTTTTGAAGGAAGAATTAATAGGCTGGTGCTGGTTTATTTCCAACTGAAACATTATACTAAAAGTAAATCAGAATACCATATCCCTAAGGAAATTTTTGAGATTAATGCCACCATCAAGGATTTGAAATAAGACTTGTGATATCAATCACATCTTTATTTAACTCACTTATTTGGCCTGTGAAGAAGTCAGATGGATCTTAGGGAATGACTGAACTATTGTAAACTGATTCCAAATGTAGTAGCTGACCCAGATATAGTATCTTTACTTGATCAAATCAACACAACCCCTGGCATTTGGAATGCAGCTATTGACTTGGTTAATTGCTTTTTCTCCATACCAACTTAGAAGAACCACCAAAAGCAAATTACTTTTTTCTCGCAGGGCCAATAGTATATCTTCACAGTCTTGCCTTGGGGCTCAGTCAGTTCTTCTGTCTTAGAAATCTTAATCTTTCCAACATTTCACAAATGGTCACACTGCTCTGCTACATTGATGGTATTATGTTGATTGTATCTGAAGCCCAGAAAGCAGCAAGTACTTTAGATGAATTAGTCAAGCATGTGAGAACCACAGGGTACTAACTCAGCCTACAAAAATTCAGGGGCACTTCAGTAACATTTCTGGGCATTCAGTGGTCACTATGCTTAATAAACCTTTTTGGATTTTGGAGGGAACATAAAACCACATTTTAATACACTACATTAAGCTATCTACAGAGTAAACCATAAGACTGCTAGTTTTTAATGATGATCAATGGAAGAGAAGGCTGTGCAACAAGTCCAGGACACAGTGTATGCTGTGCTACCACTTTAGCTTTATAACTGAACCGGTTCAATGATTCCATAAGGGTGGCAAATACGAATGCTGTGGAGAACCACTGGCAAGAATTAATAGCAGAATCACAGTGCAGATCTCTGGGATTTTGAAGTAAATCTGTGACCCTTTTAGATAAATATTCACCCTTTGATAAACAGCTTTTAGCTTGCTATTAGGTACATACTGAATGCATGACCATAGGGCGTTAGGTTACCATGAGGCTTCTCATCGTTAACTGGAAATTGTCGGACATACCCAGCTATAAGATTGGCCATGCATAACAGCAATCTTTCATCAAGTGGAAATGATATGTAAGGGACAGAGCTTGAGCAGATATGTAAAGTACAAGTTCTGCAAATAAGTGACTCAGACTCCTTTAATAACAACTCCTTTTGCTTCCTTTCTTTCAACCCATGCCTTTAGCCTCTTGAGGATTTCCTCAGTTTAGATGATAGAAGAAAAACCTTAAGCCTGGTTTACAGATATGCTGGCATCACCCAAGAGAGGACAGCTACAGCACTATAGCCCCATTATGAGTAATTGTGAAAGACAGTGGAGAAAAAAAAAGCCTACCAGTAGGCAGAATTTTGAACAGTAGATATGATTTTACACTATGTCTAGAATGAGAGAAGGCCAGAAGTACAGATCTGTAAAGGTCCACGGGGCAATTGCTAATGATTTGATTGTATGGAAGGGACTTGGAAGGAACAGGAGTGGAAGATTAGTGACAAGGAAGTTTAAGGAAGAGGTGTAAGGGTGGACTTTTCAAAAAGGGAAGGCCCTGAGGAAATGTGTGTCCTATCTGAATGCCCACCATAAGACATCTATTGCTTTCAATAATCAAGTGGACAAAATGACACACTGTGGATGTCAGTCAGCTTTTCTCCCCAGCCACTCCACTGCTTGTTTAGTGGGCCATGAACAGTGGCCATGGAGGCAGGAATGGAGGCTATATATGCATGGCTAAGCAACATGGAATTCCTCTTTTAAAGTTGACCTGGCTAGCCCTACTGCTGAGTTCCTAATCTACAGAAATCAATATTGAGTGTCTAGGGGCACCAGACAGCCACTGGGTGGCAGGTTGATTGTATTTGACTTCTTACATCATTGAGGGAGCAGAGATTTTTCAGCATTAAAATAGATAAATATTCTGAGTGTGGATTTGCCCTTTCTGCCAGTACCAACATTTATGGACTCATAGAATGTCTGAGGACAGGGCAAATACAGAATGGGTAGTGAAAGAAGGATGCCATAGATATCAATTAGGGTTTCATGGCTAATTAGATAAATGAAGACTGTAGTAGCTTTGTACATTTTCCCTTTGCTTATTATATGTATATGTTTAGTTGTATATGCTAACAATGATCTTATCTCTTTTCCCTTTAAAAAAATATTCTATAGAGAGAGTTAAAGATTAAATTTACAATTTAGTCTTTAGGTAACAAAATATTAAGTGGTACTGTGACAGAATTTGAGAAGTAGTTCATATATTCACTGCAATGGGTACAATGGCTGGTGGCATTCTGCATCTCCTCATTTTTGGAGTCTCCTCTTCACTTGTAAAGAGGATGCATGTTATGTGGGATATAGAGTTGTTTTGTTATTGTACAGGAGTTCAAATATGTTGAAAAGTGTGCATATGGAGGCTGAGGAGTCAAAGGGTAGACTTGTGTTGCATACCAATTTATTGGCTTTCAACTCCCAATTTATTCTGTTTTCCCACTCTGTAATAATGGAACTGGCCCTGTAAATAGTTCTTTGCTCACTGGCACAATGTTAAGCCTTGTCACTGGAGGGATATGAATGTGGGAAGAAGCTTCTCTTCCTGGTTTCAGTGTGGCTCACTGGCCAGGCTCTTGCTGGCATACTTTTTCTCTTCTGCTCAGCCCTTCACAGTTTTCTTCAGTAGTAGTAACTTCCTAGCACAGCTTTCTCTATAGTCGGCATTCCCCTTCCCCTGTACTTTCTCAAAATTCTTCTGCTCTCTAGTATGCCAAAAAGAATTAATATATATTTTTTACATAAGTGAAATTTATTCTTAAGTGCAGATGTGGCAGAAGAGAGTATCTGAGCCCCGATTCCCATCCTCTTCTTCACCCTCTGTGGGTAGTATAGCTCCATAATTACTTGTTTGCTCCAAACTATAAAGATAGAGTTGGCTGGTCCACAAATCAAGATCCTCTTCACAACCTTTCAACTTCAGAGATAATGTAAATGGAAATGTTTATCTAACCAGGTGTAGCTGAGAACTCTGATGTCTGGCTATGCCCTTCTGTGTATTAAAACCTGTGCCTCGCAATTGCTGACAGTCAAATTCTGTCACTAGGCTTTTTGTCTCATAACCTGCAAATACTCAGAGAGTCATCCAACTTTAGGATACAAGTCATCCTACTTTATGACAATTACATGTAGTTAGTTTTTTGCTGGTGGCATTTTCCAGCCACCTAGAGCAACTCTACTTTGTCTTTAGCTGGGATCTTTGAGTTATGTCTGCTGCTGCCTCCTGTGAGATAGTTATATGCCCATCTCAATGCAGTTTGCTTTGCATTTAGTGTTTGCCCCTTGTCATACATCCACATGTCATATATACTGCTCAGAAGAATTACTGGCAAAGATCTGAGTGAACATGGACCTAAACATAGCCAGAACTAACAAACCGCAGTAGCAAACAACCATGAAATTTGATTCCACCAATAAATACAAGTAGAAATCACTTTCTGCCACTCCTCCATTCACTAACATTTTCACCATCAGATGAGAGGCACTTAATAAAACTTCTGTCCAAATAATAAAACTTAAGAGTTTATTATCAGGGCAAATATTTTTTGTTGGTGCTGTCTGGTTTTTTTTTTTTTTTTAATTCAGTTAGTAAATTTAGGTGAAAATGTGTAGCAAAGATCCAAAGAGTATTCACAATGCTGTACTTTAAAAAATCTGTAACCTAAATGGGGGTGTAATTTTGTAATTTCTTGTTTTGCGTGGTTAACCTTCACTCTTTACAGCATGCTTTAACTCAGTATCAAGCAAGTTTCCTACATCAAGTAGGCTTTGTGCCAATTAAAGTCAACTGGAACCAGACCTTAAATCTCTGGAGCTGTAAAGTTTTATTGTCACAAATACAGAAAAAAGAAATGGAAAGAACCACTATCCTCTTATTTTATTAAATGCTACTTTCATATGCAGTTATGAAGTGTTATGCTTTTCACTGCTTTAGAAGATTGCGTCAGTTGGAGTTTTTAAATTAAACTAACATTCTTGAATGTGTGCTTTTCCACTTGAAGGGACAACCATAACTATAAAGATAGATCTTATCTTGATATTTTTGTATCTGAATCTGCATTTAAACAGCATCTCAAGTTGATTTATTGTCACATTAATGTTTGAGAAGCTATAGTCTAGATAATTGGAAGCCACAGCTTTGTACTTAGATTCTTTAATTTGTGAGATTTCAGTTTTTTTCTGTTGGTATGAAAGCATATTTTTACCCCTGAGAATAATCTATTGATTTGAACCCAGTCTCCTGGACTGTTAGAATTATGCATGTCGTTTTAGCCTTTTAAAATATTATTTTGTAGATATTTTTATTATTAATGCCTTTTTGTAATATCTACATATATACCAGAATATAGATTAATATTTTCTAAGACCAGAAGGTCTCTGAATTTTCATTTTTTTTCTAATTTTAGAAAATTTTAAGGACTTAGAATTTAGAAGACTTCTAAATTTTAATGTTTTTCTAGTTTAAAAATTTTTTTATGGTATTCTTCTCTCTTTTTCTGTGAATCTGATCTTTTATAACTAGCAAATGACCATTATAGGTGTGTGTAAATGTTTTAGAAAGAATATAAGAACAAACTCTTCCTCTACTAATAATTTTCAATCTATGAATATTACTTATATCCTGAGTTTGCTGTTGTGCTGATTTTTTTATATTTATTTTTATTTTTTTTTACTTCTCAAACTTCTGAGTCCAGTTGGAAATTGATTCTATTTTGTTTCGTTGACTGTTTTCATATATGTCTTCAAATTTGGCAGTTGCACGGTCTAGAAATATGGGATTATTCCAAGGAATAGGAATTAAGAATCCTAATTTTGTTTTGCTCATGAATTTATTGTGTCTTTCGAATTATTTATTTTACTGTTCAGAGTTTTGCCATTTTTTTAATGGGAACAAAGTATTTAAAAAATGGATTTACAGCTTTATAATTTGTGATAATTTGCCTCATTTATATCAACATTAATTCCTGAGCCTTTTTAGGAAACTTTGGGTCATTCTTGCTTTGGATTTTATCTTCTCTCTCCATGTCAAAATAACTTTTACTCAATTTATATCAAGAATCTATTGTTTAAAAAACCTGTTTTTGGAGTGTTAGAAATTAATATGGTTGCCCTTGGATAGATACAGCCCTTTCTTTATCAGGTGATAGTTTTGTTTTGCCCCAAATCTTGTGAACTAGCCCAGTGATTCTTAACCCTGGCTGCTCTTTAGAATTATCTGGAAAGCCTAAAATAACAACAGCAGGGTTTAGGCCCTGTTGCTAAAACAATTAAATCAAACTCTCTAGAGATGGGGCCTAAGGTGCTGCATTTTTAAAGACCTTTACACTAATGTGTATCCAGAGTTGAGGATCATTTATTGAGATACTTAATGTTGAATGTAATTTTTATTAATGGGAGCCTTATATTGCACATTAGCAGCAAAGGACAGAAAAGTCATATAAAATCTCTGGGGAAGCTATGTTGAAATCTTCAATTTATCAGCAATCGATAAAAGACTACTGTTCCCTTCAGAAATAACCTGAAAAGAGCAAAGCACTGAAAGGTCTCAGTCTCTTAATCTTCCATTATCAAGATCTACAATCTCATCTTCAATCTTTATTTTCAAAGGCTGGTCTCAAAATAGTTTTTGTTTAAATTTATTTGCCCTGAAAACCTTACCTGAGGTGATACGAAGCTATTTATACTCTCCCCTAGGTTATCTCCTTATATCCTTTACATTTAGGGTATCAATTCTTGACTCTTAAAGACCTTATTTCAGATAACTCCAGTTAAAAGCTCAGGATTTTACATCAGACTTGAGTTTGAATACAGTTGGGAAAATATTGCTCTTCTACCTAAACTAAGTAATCTTAGCCAAACCACTTAATCTATTTGACTCTTAGTGTTTGTCAGTAAAATGGGAATAACACAAACTTTGCAGGATTCTTGGGAGACTAAATGGGAATTTATGTTAAGTATTAAAGTATCAGGGACCTCGTTAATATTTAACAAGTTAACTATTTTTTTTTTATCATTTCTAATAATAAATGAAATCCTGGTCCTCCTTTTGTCCAGTCTACAAACGTTTATTGGGTGCCCACTGTGCCACCAACATTGTAGTAAATGCCATGAATAAGGGAGACTCTATTTACGTCTTTTATGAGCTTTCCTTGACTCCCTCGTTAGAGACATCTTGAACTAAAACCTACTAATTGAGTAGCTTCCTTACATAAGCAAGCACAATCAATGATAGGAGTATTGCCCTATTGATGAAGAAATTATAGTTTATAATTTATTCTTAAAAAAGAACTCTCTTCCAACCTCCTCATTAATTCTATCATTTCTAATTCTCCACCCTACCCACACATATGACTCCTGGCCTAAAATGTTTTGGGAAAACCATTACTACTTTAGAAGAATCTAATTCTGTTGTCTCCCTCTACTCTGTGATTTCCTTGGACTCTTTCTTGTTCTGTATTGTGTTGAAACATCCTAAGGAGATTGTCTCATTCCTTCTCAAATTTTGAATCTAGCCTACGTTTGGCTACTGAAAAAATCTAGTATCACTAAAACATCACTTTAGAGAAGGGAATATTTAGTAGTTCTCCCAAGGACAGAAAGGAGGCTGAACATAGGTTGATTTTTAAGCTGTGGGTAGAGAAAGGTGACCAGATTGTATTTCATAGGTTGGGACCATTTTCCTATGAAACCCGAATATTTTACTCATCTTTATCTTCCCAGAACCTCTTAGATCATGTTGCCCTATTTGTCTGAAAGCACCTAGATCCTAAGCCCTAGGGTTTTGGGGGCATGACCACAATTAGTCTGTTGGATTTTCTGCCAAGGTTCATTTCTGGTTTTGCACTAAAGCTTGTTGGACCAGGTCTAGTGAAGTTTACTTTTAAACATCAATCACTGTCAAACAATTATCATCTCTTGAGGATAAGATGCAGACTGTAAAATCTAAGTCTTTTGGCATGGACACTTTATCTGCCAGTCTATTTTCACTTCACTCTCCTTTGTTTGTTTTTCTTATTTCCCCTGGTCTTTCTTTCCAGTTTCTCCTTTTTCCTTCCACTCTTTAAATGTAGCTATTTCTTTGGTCTCTTAACTAGTAGGTGAACTCTTCAGTACTCTAAGACTGACTTTCAAATTTTCATCTCTACCACAGAGCTTTTCCCTGATTTTCAATTCCACACATGTTTTGGAACTCACCTTGGAAGTCCTATCAGCAGCTCAAATTTGGCATGTCCAAAATTGAACAAATCATCTCCCTAGTTCCCATCCCAAATCTAGCTTCCTTATTTATCCCCTGCCTTTGTTAATGTCATCACTTTACCCATCCACCTTCCATTTTTCTCTTTTCCTCGCCAAGTCCTGTTTGATACCACTTTCTGGACCCTTGAATCTGTCCTCTCTATCCTTCCTGCTCTCTTCATGTTTTGCTGCCTTTCATTTTACTGGTGCTGAGGAACGTGTGATTTTTCTAAAACATCAGTAGAATCATGATCTTCCTTTAACATTGTCCACTTCTTTCCTTTTGATCCATTCAGGACAAAAGTGGTAGATTCTAATTTCACTTTATGGACTGGTCTTTGTCCTCTCAGTCTTACCGCCCTGCCATTTCATACCCATGCTTTCCACTTCTGTCATACTCATGATTGACCATAACTTTTCTTGCTATTATGATTTTTGCATCTGCCATTCCCTCTTTCTCCTCTCTCTCATCCACCTGCCTAAAATTTGCTAATCTTTCAAGATTCTGCTTAGCAATGTCATCTCTGGGAAATTTCCCCTAACATTCCTCCTTACCCTCCATGTTGCTTTCATAGCCTCCTGTCATAACACACACTACACTGCTTTGTGGATGTCTGTTGACAGGCCATATTACATACTTTGCTCCTTGAAGGTAAGAGGTATCTTTAATTTTGTAGCCACAGCTTAGCAAAAACAGTTGATACATAAGGAATTACAAACAACAATTGTGGGGTTCTTAGACTCCTTATACTATGTCTTTAAGCAATGTTAAAAGCTTAATAGGTCATTTTAATTCTATGTGAGTCTCTTAAAGCAATCAAAGCTCAGAAATATTATCTCATTTTTATGGGCAATGTACATCACAATTGAGGTATATTCTGGAGCCAAAGTGTCCACCGCATACCGAAAAAAAAAATAGTATATAGAATTAGAAATAGTACATAGAATTAAGTATTTTTGCCATTTTTGTACATTCTTTTAAAAATTTATTGCTAAAGGTCAGAGACTCCACCTTAGAACTTGATTTCCTTATTTTAAATTTAGTGATAACTTTGAAAGAGAAACTGAATAAAGTGTCAAAGTTATTTTTCACTTCTATACGTGACATTTTCCTTAAAATATGGTTAGGATTTAGGGAAGACAGGCTTTTAGGAAGGACAGGCCTTCCCCTTTACCCCTACAAAGTACTTAAATGATTATAATGGTGCATGTAATTGTGTATCTTTCACGTTACATTTTGAAGGCATTATGAAGAAAATCAACCTTCACTATGATTCAGGCTGTCATCTGTGTCCTTCCCGCCCCCCCTTTCTTTTGCTCCTGGTGGTTTTTATTAGGGTTTAATAAACATGTTGCTCTGTTCTTAGGATCAACTGCAAGCAGTATTTTATCAGACCAAATACTGCTTTTATAACTCAATGATCTCTATTGCCTTTGTAGAGACACTATAAGTAAAGCTTAATGCCATTTTTTGCTTTAGATTTTGTGTCTGTGTGGTATATTTTTGTATTTGAAAATGGCCATTTGATAACAATACATTAGATGCTCTTAATTTTCTAGTCTTTACTAGTTCTGTCGGAATTCACGAGTACTGTCAGGTGAATAAATCTGGGAGAATGCCAGTTTACTTGTTGGTGACGCTGTTTTTAATCTTAATTGGTTTAGTCAGAGTAAAGTTTCATAAAATAAAAGGCAATGTTTTAGATATGTAGCTGATAGTACTGGTTAATATACCTTTGCCTTCTAATGGATTTCTCCATTCTTTGTAATCAGTCTAATGAAGTTTTTTTGGCCCCTTGATTATTAACATACCTGTTTTTTAGACTCAAAATATATAAAAATAATTTTATGCATATTATATAATAGCTATTACCAGTTAACCATGTCTTTTTTTACTGGAGAGAAATTTCTAATATCTTATAGCCTCAATAGATTGTAGTTAATTATAGCAGTTGTGTTCTTCTGAAAGTGTAATTTTCTTGAGGGCAAGATGTCTTTGTATTCTTGTTTACCATAAGAGTATGTTGTTTGTAGTTCATGTTCAATTGTTGGTTGAATGAATGAATTGAACCATGCTGATGGAATGAATAGCTACTAATGCCATCTATTATCTCTGTTTATAGGTATATTACCATTTAATGAAAGCTTCTTGCCAGCAAATCTATGATAAAAAATAAAAGTAAAAGAAGAAACTATAACTGCTGTTTGTCAAGTGACAAGCTTTTAATGTCAGAATGGCTCACCTAAAACGACTAGTAAAATTACATCTTAAGAGACATTACCATAAAAAGCTCTGGAAGCTTGGTATAGTAATTTTTTTCTTTATAATATTTTTGATTTTAATGCAACGAGAAGTAAGTGTTCAATATTCCAAAGAGGAATCAAGGATGGAAAAGAACATGAAAAACAAAAACAAGATGTTTGATTTAATGCTAGAAGCTGTAAACAATCTTAAAGATGCAATGCCAAAAATGCAAATAGGAGCACCTGTCAGGCAAAACATTGATGCTGGGGAGAGACCCTGTTTGCAAGGATATTACACAGCAGCAGAATTGAAACCCGTTCTTGACCGCCCACCTCAGGATTCTAATGCACCTGGTGCTTCTGGCAAAGCATTCAAAACAACCAATTTAAGTACTGAAGAGCAGAAGGAAAAAGAACGTGGAGAAGCAAAACACTGTTTTAATGCTTTTGCAAGTGACAGGATTTCTTTACACCGAGATCTTGGACCAGACACTCGACCTCCTGAGTATGTTGAAGGATATTCATTGTCTACTGTTTCTCACCAGGGTTTGCAGGGGAGGGCCATTTGCTAAGGAAACTGCTTGTTCTTTAACACTCAGGTGAAAAAATCAGCAAATACCATTTAATCTGTTTTAATTATTATTATTTTTTTTTTTGCTTATGATTATTGGGGCTAGATATCCATATCTATTCTGCGTGAGGCATTGCAGATGTGAAAAGTTATTATCTTAGAAATTAGAAAACTGAATTCTAGATCTGACCTCTATAGAACCACAAAAAAATTCTTTATTCTGAAATACTTTAATTTTCTCATCTGTTAGGTGAAAATATGGGGAAGTTTTTATGGGGAATTTGAGAGGTGGAGCAATCGTTTTCATTCCTCTGTATATTACTACAGAATAGAAATGTTTAAAAAATGTGCTGAGATTTTGGATCTGTTAGATAACAGTATTTTGTGAATTAAGTCACAGACTTTCAGTTACTCTCTCTATGCTATAATTATATTTCAGAATGTCCTGTGTTTTGTAACCTTTCTTTTAAGGAACAATACTGTTATAATCAATAATTCAACTATGATGCTTTTTCTAGAGGTTTGTTGAATATGTTCTCATATTATACAGTTTCTTTCTTTAGCTTTCGACTGGCCAACATTGCTTTTTCTTGTCACTTTATTTACATGTTTATTTCTAGTATACAGTATTTTGATTAATATTTTCCCCTTGATTCTACTATGCTGTCTGTTTGTCCTTAGTTAACCATTTTGTTATCATTGAGGTAGTGTCCAAATGCTCAATTTGAAATGATATAGCTAAAATGAATTTTTAGCACTTTCAAACCATCTGTAGATTTGTTGAAAGTGTAAGATAGACAAACTGTAAACAAACAGTGTCTACATAGTTTGCCCTTTGGTTATAATAAAATTATATTTGGACAAGTGAACCTGAAGAAAAGGTTTATGATCTGATAAATACCCTCTCCAACAGTGAGTGAGACCCTCGATATTGAAGTTGTGTAGATTAGATTTCTATTGCTCTATTCTAACCTGTGTGATTCAAAGTTAAGCAACTTAACTTTTTTTTAAGTGAATATGTGAAGATATAATATCTATAAAATATTCTGACTCTTATAACAGGGCACAATTCTTTTTTTATGTTAGTACGTTAAAATGCCATATTGCACTTTATTGATTTGGGAAGAGGTCTTGACTGAAAAGTAATCCACATCACAAATCAAGAAACATGACTTTTATTCTTTGACGTGACAATCAATGTCAACTGAAGATAAGCTTTTCTTCTCCCTCAGTATAGCTTCGAGAAGCTATAATAATATTCAATAACATTAACCATTAAATTAAAAACAACTAAGCACATAAAGAACCTTTTTTTTTTGGATAGGCATGGATACCTATCTGAAGAATTGGTGAAGATATACGTACTTTAAATTTAACCTCTATTAGAAGGAACACATATTCTGAAGAATTGCTAATCTTTTCCATGCTCATTAGAAATATAGATCCAGTTTCTCCCAAAGCCGCATGCTCATGTGACTGATTAAGAACAGTTCTATATGCCAAATTTTTCAAACGGTTTAACTGGGAATATGCAGTCACTTTGGCAAGTTATTTTAACTGCACTACTTTAAATGACATATGGAACAGTTTTTAAAGCATAAGTTTAACCTGCTAATTGTTTAAAAATAAATAGGGTTTACAAAATCATAGTGTGAAATTTTATTACCATTTGCATTAATGACTTAACATGACATTTTTGCCTAATAATCGTAATTATCAGTTAAGTAAATAAATCCTAACTAAAACTGACAAAAAGAGTTCCAAGGTTAAAATCACATTTTATCAGAGTGAATTTTTGTGAAGTTTTATACTTTAAAATTTCAAAACCTTTTTGTAATTCTTGGTTAATATTATATTAGTCTCATGTAGAATAAATTTGTTTATAATCTTGAAACTCCCTCCCTAACATGCTTATAAGACAACAAATCAAAAAGTTTCCTTTTTCTTGAAAAAGAAAATCCTATAATATGGAGTCTTTCATAAATTTTACTTATAGTTTATGTTGGTTTATAAACCTTTATGTCTTAAAAATTCAAGCTTATATTTAGTCATTTGTTTTTGTTATAATCAAGAGCGCAAATGAATTTTAGTTTGTATTTGGACAGTAGTTTTAATTGGTTATTTATTCAAAATTTAATTTAAAATAAATCATTGGCTTTCATCTACTAGTGAGGATGAATATGATTCTTTGCTTCTTACTGTGAATGTATATTACAATTTGAAATCACGAAGATACTAGAGAGCAAAATCACTTTCACTCAGAACCTTCCTCTCGTTTTCCTACTCAGTTGTACTAATACCCTCTCCATACTTTATTCCCAATCTAATTCCTGTTTTATAATAACAGATATTCCACCCTAAAGACCTCTTCTCAGCAAAGAATCTAAAACACATTTGTATTGAGGTCTGGCTATAAAAGTAATTAATGAGAGTTTGTAGTTCTATACTTTTGGAGGTGGCAGTCTCAGCTCTTGATCAAGTACCACACCAGAGGCTCTGGTTTTGCCATTGACTCTGGCTGAGCAACTGAAGGGTTCTAGGCTCTTATGTCCATGAGTGAAGATTTACTTTCTTATCTTTGGGTTAGAACAGCACTGTTTGATTGTTCATACACTGTATTTATAGTGCCTTTTGACTGTATGGGAGAATTTTGTTGTCTGTTGTCCAAAATTGTACAACTATTTATATTTTAAAGATACTAAAGATACAGTTATTTTATTTATTTATCTTTACCATAGACAACACATGTTTTATGTTTCAGGTTCACTCTGTTTGGCTTTGCAATGTTTTGAAGCCCTCTCTCAGATGTTATTAGATTTGATTCCCACCCCCACTTAATAAGGTAGGGGAAAGTAATCAATTCTAGTCTCAAAGGCTGGAGGCTATACAGGTCCACCCATACCCCAGCATTTCATATGAAGATTATTTTCATTGAGGAAGAGATTGTTATAAAAATGAATCAGGATCACTTGATTCATTTAACTAGTGTTTATAACTAATGGGTGGTACCACTAATCAGTCAAAAATTACTTATAGTCTCCTTGTGCCTATCAATATTTTATGTAGCAACAGGGACACAAGACTTTTAACAAGGAATTAGGACTTTTATTTTAAATTTCAAAGTACAGGGTTTTTAAAAAGAAATATTTAAAATGCTAGGTCTCATCTAATTAAACAATAGGTTGGATTATTGGATCAAAATCTTTCACATAGCATGGCATATGGCATATCGTAGGAACTTTTGTTGAATGATGAACATCGTAAGAAAATAGGTTTTATTGTTAAGCCATTTTTTCCCTTTTAGTTAGAATACAGATTAAGTAAATTGATTAAATAAAGTTGGAAACTGTTACATACTTAGGAAAATATCTAATTTAATATTATACAACAATGAACATTTACTAAAACTGCAGTTTTAAAAATTGCACATGATAAGAAAAATGATGTCTACAAAGAAGGAGAAAAACTAGGTTTTTATTTGAGAAATTACAAGTATTTGCCATTTTTACAGATTGTCTCACTTGTAAGTTATTTTATTTCAAGTTATATTATTGAGAAAGTTTACAATAGCATGTTTTAATCCTTGTTTGACATGTAATCCATATCAGTGAACATGATCTCTGGGTGAGTGATCTCCTTATAAAAAAAAAAAATTTGTTTTGACCTACTTAACAGTTACATAGCATTAAGATCATCTTACATAGTAAAAAACTATTCTATATCATGTCTATAGTGATGAAAGTTAAATAATAATTTTAGTAATGACATATCTGTGACATAAAGTAATAAAATTTATAATTCTTATTCTACTTCTTTGACTTTTTCTAGATGTATTGAACAAAAATTTAAACGCTGTCCTCCCCTGCCTACCACAAGTGTCATAATAGTTTTTCATAATGAAGCATGGTCCACACTGCTTAGAACTGTCCACAGTGTGCTCTATTCTTCACCTGCCATCCTGCTGAAGGAAATCATTTTGGTGGATGATGCCAGTGTAGATGGTAAGAAAGCACATGCAAATTAAATTGTTTCCCAAGTAAATTCATACAGTGTTGTCCAAAGTCTATTTGGTTATATTGTACTCTCTGTATACCATCTCAGAGCTTGACTATAATAGCTTGGATGGTATATATAGTGTATGAAAGCAGAATCCAATTGTGTCCATATTCAAATATTTTACTGTTCAGAAATGTATGAAATAGCATTTTTATAATGTAGTCCTCAGTGTAAGACTTTTATTGTAAGACGTAGTGGTTAAGAGCACAGACTTGAGCCTTGAGTCAAGCTACCTTGGTTTGAATCCCAGCTCTGGTCCTAAACAGCTTTGTAACTTGGGCAAGTCATTTAACTCCCCTATGCTTCAGTCTCTTGACCTGTAAAATGAGGAAAACGCTATATTTCAACAAATTTATTATACAATGTGTCATTAGTTTATATACCACTAGAATATAAAACCCTCACAGCCAATTAAACTAAGATGCCATTGATTATGAGATGTATCCAATTATGCAGCTTAGAATTGAAGCAATACATAAGTAGAACGTAATGCCTAGGATTGTTTTGAAACAGTTAATTTAAATAATACATAATTAATCAATATAAATGAGTAGTTAAAAATCACTAATGAGTCACCACATCCTTTTATTTTGGCTCTTATAAATTTTCCAATATTGTTTGCAAAGTTAGTCAAATTCCTTAATGAAATGCCAGTTAAAATTACAAGTCAATAGTTACTAAACTACACATTTTAAATTGTAATCACAAAGCTAACCTGCCGATCTAATTTGCTAAATGTTCAAACATTACAGACATTTTAGATACCAAACAGATGTAGATTTTAATGATTACTATTTGTTCCTGAATAAGGCCAAGTTTGAAGAGAGATTCCTTAAGGTCAAATTTCTGCTCTGGCATTAATGAGCTGTTTATATATCTGTAAAATTGGGTTAATACTCTTTCGTCAAATCTAAAGCAACACTTATTGTAAAATAAACTATTACTTTATGTACCAGAAGAGAAATTAAGTGACATGTTATCAATTATAAGATGTATCCAGACTTCAGAAAGAATAATGTGAGTAAAGCATAAAATTATTAACCTGGTTTATTTAATTATTTCTACAAACAATTCTAAACATTCCTGTGGTTTCAAAATAAAATATCCTGAGTGAATTGAGGTTATGTTCTCAAGTTAAATTAACATCTAGCTGGGATAATTTTGCTTATCACCAGAGATTTTTGACCTAGATGTGAAACATACTCACCAAATGGGGAAATTTTAAAATTCAAAACCCCTACATAAAGTTACATACTGCATATAGACCTCTACTCCTCTTACTCAAGCCACTCAGTTGTAATCAATGAATTTATTTGCCATTTGACTTGTTCTGAATTTCTTCTTTTTATTTCAACTGCAGTCCATGGAGTTTTAAGTGACATCTGATTAAGTTCTGCTTACCTCTCATATGTTTTACCTTTAAAAAATCCTAGAGATCTTTTTCTCTTTGGTTTCTTGAACTTTCTTCTCAGATGATTTTTATTTTGTTTAATTTTTGAAATAGTGAGGCAATAAGGGTACAGTAAGACTACTTCTAGTAAGCTTTCAGTTGAAGGAAGCTTCTATTATTTAATTTCACAACTAAAATTAATAGAATTAAAGGAAATCAGAATGAGGAGTAACATTCATTCATAATCTTCGTTTCTATTATTTTAATCTTTTCTTTTTAATCAATGTCTAAATAAATATAGAATGTTTAATTATATCTATGTCAGAAATCCGGTTTTGAAATCTGACATTTTCACATAATATTGTTATTAACCCATTTATTTTACCTTCATAACTTTGTTTTTAATGATAATTATTGACTAAATGCACTTTATTTAACCATTTACTTTTATTCTCGTACTATTACTATACATTACACTGCAATGAATATCCTTGAGCTTATGTTATTTTCTTTCTTTTTAATTATAAATTTGGATAAGTTAGAAGTAGGACTGCTTGAACAAAGGATCTGAATATTATTATAATTTTTATAGCAATGAATTAGATTTATACCAGCTTTCTTGGTGAAGGCTATCTTTGCATACTAGTGTAACGTGTCTTATTGAATCTGTTAAAGAGTCGTCTGTCTAATGGATACTCAGAGTGGTAAATGTGACCCAGGTTGCTGTGAGGAGCTTGTGAAGTAGAAACCATAGTCCCTGATTTCAGCTGGTTTAGGGAAAAGCAGCATAAATATGTGAATAATTAAGCAACAAAGAGATAATGAAATATCAACAATAGCAAAAACAATAACAACAACAACAACAACAACAACAAAACCAATAAAAAAAAAAACAACATTTTCAGAGCATAGACCTTGTGCTAGGTACTATCTTAAATGCTTTAATTGTGTAGTAATCTCTCATTTTATCCTCCCAACAATCCCCCCCTGAGGGTAAATCCTATCATACCTTTCTTATAGATAAAGGAACTGAATTACAAAAAAGTGAAATAACTTGCCCAAAGTTAATGGTGCTATAAATTGAACCCAGGAGGTCACAGCTTCGGACTCTTAATCTCACAAAAATTGGGATGTGGATAGAGACTAAATTCAGGAGGCATATAAGAATTTATAGGGAGTTCGGAAGGTGTGGGTAAATTAAAAAAAAATTTTTCTAAATTCAAACAATGGGATAATTTATTGAAGAAATCTGTCGTGACTCCATTTTTAAAAAAAATCTTTATTAAGACCTTTGAAATGTTTTTATTTTATAAATTTCTGTTCTACAAGTCTATGGTTAAAGCTGAAATATCCATAATTATATTTTCAAGACAAATTACAATCCTGCTTGTTTTTCAGAGAATTAATTCTGAGGTACTTAGAAGATGTTAAAAATGTTAATCTATTACTCTGAGACAACAGTGTTTAGATTTGTTTTTCTATAAGAATTGTTACTGTACTCTCACTTCCTTTATGAATGTTTAAGTTTCGAATAAGCAATACTCTTATCTGCACCACTGAAAAATTGAAAAAAAAACATATATAATCACAGATAAAGCCATCTGCATTTGCTTCTTAAATCTGGCAGAAGCAAACATCTGCCCTAGGACATTTATTTATGTTCTCAATATTACCAAATATTTTTAAGGCTATGCGATAGGCTCAAGAGGCCTACTGGAAGAACTGTATTATATGCTTAACAAGAACTAAAAATTTAATGGTGAAAAAAGTAGGCTTAAGAAATTGTTTAAGAATATGAACACTTGACTGATTTGATTAATGTGTTTTCCTTTACTTACTGTCTTAACTCTTGTTTATAATGCATCTCACCCAAATTGTAAAATTGAATATCTTAATATACTTTTTACTAAAAATTTACCTGTTTTCAGCTTCATTCCTCATTTACATGCTTCTTTATTTTTACTGAGAAAAAATTCTGTCTCAGGACACTCCAAAGCTTTCAAAACTTTTCTGCTGAATCTTTATAGAAGTATTCCCAAACTGCTGCAGCCCTGGACTTTCATACTCACTTTTTCTCAACATTTCGATGTAAAATTATTTTGAGCACTGCCTGAATAAGAGAATCCTTTTGATACTTAGCATTTTTTTTTTTAATTTTCAAATTAAATACCAGTTTTACAGTGTCAAATATTTTTTGGACAAATCTAGATTTTTTACTCCCTTAGTTAATTTTTTCAGACCTATAAATGAATCCCTTTAACTCCTGGGGTCTGCTCCATTTGAAGTCTCTCATTCTCCCCCAAGTTTGTTATATTTATTAATATGGCATGTACAAGATAAGTATGTACTATATGTTATATGTTATAATAGTTCAAAAGTTAAGATTTGCATATATAGCTTTTTTCAATAAAGAGTTAAAGGTATAATTTTTCTCTTACTGGAAGATTGTGTATAACTGTTAAGATTGTGAATGTGGAGGCATAATTGCCCTGTAGTTTCATTATTAGCTTTCATATGTCATATATGAAAATGAACTTAAGAATTAATCCTGATTTTTTTTCTTACAGAGTATTTACATGATAAACTAGAGGAATATATAAAACAATTTTCTATAGTAAAAATAGTCAGACAAAGAGAGAGAAAAGGTCTGATCACTGCGCGGTTGCTAGGAGCAACAGTAGCAACAGCTGAAACGCTCACATTTTTAGATGCTCACTGTAAGTATATATGTATAGACATACTTGTAACATTTTTCCTTCTCCCCTCTAATTTAAAAGGTAAGAAAGCCTTTTTTAAAATGCCTAATTGTATTTACTTTAACATTTAAAACTGGTGATTATAGTCCAAGCAACTCGATATAGGAACTTCCTTTCACGTATGTGGATTTCTTAACTATCTTTAAGATTAAGACTCAACTTTAACGTCTTCCAGTGACCAGCTTCCCCAGTAAGTTATCCTTGCCTGGAATTTTTTTTAGATGTTCATTCTATTAATAAAAATCAATTTTTTTCTTATTTATTCAAATGTTGTCAACCATATCATTATAATTTGTCCCTATACCGACACTTTTAAGTTGTGCTTAGTTTGTTTTTTGTTTTGTTTTGTTTTTTTCTTGTACCAAATTAGGGATTCTGCTTCTCAACTTCTGATATCTCTCCCATGAACATTGTAAGTTTTTGCTTGTTTTTATTGCTGCTGAGTTTTTCATTTGTTTTTTTAATATTATTTTTCAGTATCAGTGGTTTTAAATAAAGTATTTGGAAGGTATTTTTAGAGTCAGTGTTTAATGTATACATTAAGTATTACTAACATGTCACTTAATCCCTTTAGCTCTAAGTGTAGTGAATTTCACTTTATTTATGAGCGTTTAGTTTTGAATTGGCCAACCCTTGGTTATGTGTGACCCAGCAAATGGTTTCTACCATTTGCTAATTGTCACAGAAGGGCTTTTGGATTTGTCCAAGACTCTTTAGAGCTAACAAATCCAGTATTCTCTTAATACCAGTCACTTGAAAAATTAAGAGAGATCGACAGGCAATCCAAGAGAAGTGATTTCAAAAGGAAATGGTCCATTCTCCAGTATTCATTACAATAATGTCAGACTGGCATTCTTCCCCTTAAGGCAAATGTATTTGATCTTCCTCCTGGGCCTGACTGCCAAACTCTGCTTGATGGGGAACATTGAGTAGGAGTGCACACACCAGCATCTCCTGAACACTTTATGTTATGTGAGACAGGTTGGCCTATGACCAAGGCCCAGATCTTTCATGGCATTTCTTTGTCCCACTTTCCATTGTGGCTGGGTCAGGTTTGAATGGTCCTTCATCTACTGCTAAAATTAGAATATCCTGACTCTTTGACTTATTTTCTCCTAAGATCCAGTCAGAGAATTAAAGGTTTTGAATGCTACTCTTATTCAAGTAAATCAAAACACTTTTGGGGCTAGGTGGTATGGGTCAACAAAAAGTTATCTTTGATTCATGGCCCATTATAAAGAGAAATACATCATCTGAAACTTAAATACACTAGTATCATTTTTCTTCCTTTCTAAAGGAAGAGAAAATTTCCTAACTATGCTGAATCTTGCTTTTTACTTTTTTAATCCTTCTTTTATCTCTTCACAAGAAACTTTTAAGAAATCTCCCTTATATAAATATTCAAAATACAAATGACCTTGTTATTCTCATTTCTCTGTAAACCTGCTTTCAAAAACCAAAAGGAAAAAACCCTCAGTGTTTTCACTGAATTAATTAAAATTGTGTTCCCTCCAGGTGAGTGTTTCTATGGTTGGTTAGAACCTTTGTTGGCCAGAATAGCTGAGAACTACACTGCCGTTGTGAGTCCTGATATTGCATCCATAGACATGAATACATTTGAATTTAACAAACCTTCTCCTTATGGAAATAACCATAACCGCGGAAATTTTGACTGGAGCCTTTCGTTTGGCTGGGAATCACTTCCTGATCATGAGAAGCAAAGAAGGAAAGATGAAACCTACCCAATTAAGTAAGATGGATTACTCTCAAAGTCTTATATATAGTCAGTTATTTGAATATGTATGCAGGCTTTGCTTTTTAAAGTAATTGCCTCCAAGGTAATTTACACTAACAAAGAACACAAACATTCTCTATATAGGGAATAGAGAAGTAATTTATTTATGTACTTACCCATAATGTTACTAAGAAGTAGAATTGGGTGAGTTCTCATGTCTTCTTCACAATCATTATTTAAGAATCTTTAAGCCTGGTTAGAAGACACTTAATAATTTTACTCTGTTGGAAACTCGATTTTGAAGATATAGCATTTTTAGTTTTTATTAATCTGTATAAAAGCTTTGAAATTGTGATCTCTCATATGTTTGTGAATTTGATAATTGCTCTTTATGTTATTTTTTTTATTTGGTTTTAATAACAAAGTTTGACAATGGATTATTTTTCAGGACACCCACTTTCGCAGGAGGACTTTTTTCCATATCAAAGGAATATTTTGAATATATTGGAACTTACGATGACGAAATGGAAATCTGGGGAGGTGAAAATATAGAAATGTCTTTCAGAGTAAGTTCATAAATACAATGTATATATTAAACAATGAAATGTATATTTTATTCTAACTGGCTAATACAAATGACCATGGATATATGCAGTCTTTAATTTTTGTGCATTCTAAAATTTAACTGCTAGAAATTTTAAAATAAGGATATATTTTTTTAATGTAACATATTTATTCAGTGCTGCCAATTTAATAAGAGGAATCAGTTAAACGCCTATGTCCAGGCAACAGCACCAATTAATGCACTTGTAGCTACTGAATTCTAGCCAAGATAAATATAATTAAATCTATCTAGTGCTTCAGGAAATAAGTTGATTATCAAGGGAGTCAGAATGGAAAAACATTTATGTATAATTTGAAAGGACATTGAACTTAACCCTCTGGATTAAGTGAGTTTTTTCCCCCCATACATATTAAAAGTTCATATGAGAAACAAAACAAAGGCTTAGGATGGTCTCCATATGTACTTATTTGATTTCATGAATTTGTTTTCTGCAGTGACTTTCTCATTCATTTTTCATCCATTTGGCTGGAATGTAGTGGAAAAATAACTGAACTAGAAGTTGGAAGATTTAAGTTTTGGCTCTGTCTCCATCACATAATGGCAGTGACGATTTTAGCCAAGTTCGAGCTGCTTAAGGGCAGGGGTCTCGTTTTATTCATTTCAGTATTCCCAACCCTAACATATGTTAGATCTCAAGCATAGTTTGTTGAATTGAACGTATCACTGAGTTTTCTCATTTGTTTAAAAAAAGAAAAAAAGAAGGGAGAGAGAATATGGTCACTTTCCCTAATACTAGCACATACTATTAAACATTTTTTGCTTAGGGATTTTTTATGGCAGAACCAATTGCTGAGATATTTAAGTAAGTAGGTATTGATTTAATGATTTGTATTTTATTGGAAGTTAATGCAAGAAAGTATTTTTTGATTCTAAATAGGTGTGAGCTTTTTATAATGACCAACTACTTTAATAGATTTTACATTGGTATTAATGACTATTTGGAATTGTTTCCTTGACTAAACAATTGAATATGCAAGGGGTAAATAAAATGTGGGTGCACTTACTCCAAGACTGCTAATTCATGCCATAGAAGAGAGATTCTGTTGTTCAAGTGATGTAGCCATATAAGTTGTATAAGAAAGTAGAAGTCAAATGCAAAAGAGTCTTTGGTCTTCTGTGTATCTTAGAGAGCTTGCATACGTTTTTTGCAAAAAATTTTGGAATTCATTTTATAAAAGATCTGAAATCACTAGTATGTTAAAATTCTGAAAACATGCTTTTGTTGACCTTGGTGTTTATACCATTTAATGAAATTATTCTTCATATGTGAGAACTTAAGTTGAGCTAGTAAAGGACAGAGACTGTGAAGTTGTAATAAATCTCTTTTATAATTTTGCTTTTATTAATATCTTAAAGGAGAACTTATGAGAAACACTTTGATTTTCCTAAAATTCTGTAAATTTAAACAAATATCATTAATTATCAGGTATGGCAATGTGGTGGGCAGTTGGAGATTATGCCTTGCTCTGTTGTTGGACATGTTTTTCGCAGCAAAAGCCCTCATAGCTTTCCAAAAGGCACTCAGGTGATTGCTCGCAACCAAGTTCGCCTTGCAGAAGTATGGATGGATGATTACAAGGAAATATTTTATAGAAGAAACACAGATGCAGCAAAAATTGTGAAACAAGTAAGCTAGAGCTAAGTAATTAAATTACAGTAAAAATCCACTTCAAGTTCATATGTTCTTTTACTTATTTGAGTGAACTCAAGTAAGAAACATTTTAAAAGCTATTTTGGAAGGTAGTATTTTTTTTTTTAACTCTTAAAATATATAACTTATCAATGCTAGTTTTTTTTTAAGAAAAATTGAGAAAACTGCTTTTAAAAATTTAGGCATTTTACTTAATATTATCCTTTTTAATATGGAAGACATTTAGTTTTTGTAACTACCTTGGTTCAATTTTTTTCTCAAAGAAAATAAGATTAAGTGGAACTGTTTTTAACTGGTCTTAGGTAATTTAATTAGCACCTAAATCAAGGTACAAAGTGGCTTTTTGAACTGGAGATCGAGAAACTGTCAGAATGTAGTAGGAAAATGAGACGAGAGTATCAAGGCTTCCCTTCCTCCTTTACTCCTTCCCTCCCTTTTTTCTTTCTTTCTTCCTCTCTCCCTCCCTCTTTCTCTCTCTTTCTAGTTCTGGGTCCATTACTCACTAGAGGGGCTACTTTGGCAAAGCCCCTTTTAGACTATAAATTGGGGATGGTACTTCATAAGGTGGTTAAGAGGTTGGTTAGACATGGAGTGTGTGCTCATCAAGTCTCTTCTCTTCTTCTTTCCTGTCTTGAGAGAGATGAAATACTTGCTTATCTCTCAGGTAAGCTGTGAAATAAATAAGTGCTAACAAGTGTATAGTCTTATTGTTGTTATTGATCTGTGATAGATACAAGCTCTGCAAAATGGTAATGCCTAATATATGAGAACTGAGTCCCAATAGTTTTAATATTGGACATGGTAAATGAACTAGACAGTTGAAGAACATGCTTCAGTGAATGGCACCCAACTCTTTATACGAAACAGTGCTAGTTCATGGGGAGGAGCGGGAACATTGCGTTTAAAGGGCATCAACATGTTGACTATCATGAAGATCTGGTTACCTCTTTTCACCTTTTCTTTGGTGTCCAGTGTCTTCATGAAATATGTCAATAGGATACAAAGTCAGAACACTATGGGGTTCTATTGTTATCTTTTTACTCAAGGTCACCAATACGAATTGGGTGGATTATATATTGCGCAAGGCTATGCAGGCAGATGGGCACTAAATACACATTATGCTCTCTTGTTACCCACAAAGGAGTGAGTCAGCCAGCAAGCCCCTGTTGTTATCACAGGGCAGCTAGATCTGTATTGCAAAATGTATAGGCTAGCCCAAATCCTTTAGAGTTGTATACATTTTGCTTGAACCTGGGTTCAAGACTTTGATGTGTGCAGAAAAAATGTTTTTTTATAATTGAACTGATAAGCTTGAGTATTTACCTCTTTATATATTTAGGTACCAAATATAACATAATTTTTTGAAAAGGTTTGCCTATAAACTAAATGCCTTTTCAGGTTAATATGCTTTTTAAAAAATTGTTTGCTTAATTCCTTAAAATAAAGGAAAATAAAATGCAATTTATTAAAAATTTGCCTTTTTTTAACCAATATATTATAATCATTATGTTATTATTAGGGAATATTGTTAGGAGCATACAACACCCATAAACCTAGAAAAAATTATTTTCAACTGTATTGCTTTTTTGTATTCTTCCCTAGAGAAGAGCTATAGATTTCGTTATGTGTTGACAGTTTCACTATACCTGCTTTTTTCACACTTTGCTTTACAGATCATTTTTAGATATAAAATTGGGACCAATTTTGAATGCTCCCACTACCATTTCTTTGTTCATAGCATTTTGCTAGAGATCTTTGTCCATGGGGGAAGTTTGTGGCACAAAGAAGGATTAAAATAGTACTATGTCAGCACCACAGTGGTACTTAATTTCCTTTGAAGCTAGAAATAAGTCAGCAGGCACCCTTGTTGCCTGAATGATTGGTGAATGCAGTTAAATTTCATCCCGCATTATCCCAGAATTTTTTTTTAAAAGACCTAAGATAAACACAAATAGTAGCATTTAAAGTACTTTATCAATACTGTTTTGGTTAAGTTTTCCCTTCCCTTTTCATTTTTCTCCAGAAATCATTTGGTGATCTCTCAAAAAGATTTGAAATAAAGCATCGCCTTCAATGTAAAAATTTTACATGGTATCTGAACAATATTTATCCAGAAGTATATGTGCCAGACCTTAATCCTGTTATATCTGGATATGTGAGTATTTTTCTGTTCATTTTTACTTGCTATACTCCTTGCACCAGCATTTATGTGGTTCAGGGGAAATTACTGAAATACTTTCTGGTTTATTGCTTTTGAGATTTTACATCATTATTTACACTACTTCTTAAAATTGACTGAAGAAATATATAAACCACAGAGATTTTAAAAAATTTTTATAACTTGAATTTTTTCCTTTAGATTAAAAGTTTTGGTCAGCCTTTATGTCTGGATGTTGGAGAAAATAACCAAGGAGGCAAGCCATTAATTTTGTATACCTGTCATGGACTTGGGGGAAACCAGGTGAGCACTGCATTAAAAATCCTCCCTTTCATCAGCACTTACAAACTCAGGTTAAGTTGTTGTATATTTGTCAGAAGTCCTAAAACTGGTGTGTGAATGCTTTTAGATTAAGTTTGGCAATTTATACTGAAGTTACAGAGTACTTTAATTTTCATTGTGACTGTGAAAACAATTTGAAGTTACCCATTCAGTAGAAAAGTGAATGAGAAAATAATAGAATAATGCCTTCTGAAATGAAAAATGGGATCTTTTATGTGGATTTTGATGTTTTGTCACTATTGACATGGTGATTTTGCAAAGTTATACATAAAGGCTACATTTAACTGGACTCAATAGTAAATTATATCATGTTAATACAGAAAGAGCAGCCTTATTTTTGTGGGCCACAATAAATGTTCTAAAAAAAAAGGTATGTTCTTGATTCTCATTGATCGATGACTTTTCTGCTTATCACCACTCTTTGACTGTTTTACCAGTTTAGTCTCAAATCTCAAATGTCACTATTTAACCTAATATGGGTAGAGAACATATTAAAATATTATTTCTAGATTTCTGCTTCCTTTATTTGCCTTTTATAAGTTAACTCCTGGGATATTTAGACGCTTTCTCTCATTTATTATTCAACAAATTCACTGAGTGACCCTTGTATATCAGGTACTCTCTTGGTTTCAAGCAATTTATATTCTTAACTCCTTCAGGAAATCCATATTTTAAAACCAATAGTTATAATCAGGATAGGAATGTCTGGGGTAAAGCATTCAGAGAGCTCTGGGGGTATGGAGGAGGGCATCTGAATTAGACTGGATGCCCATACATCTATCTGGAAAGATGACATTTGAAAACATTTTTTTGAAAGGTACAAAGTTACATTTTGAGCAATGAAACTATTAGTGAGGTGGCTAGTGGGAATGAGAATAGAATGAGAAGAGTGTGAAGAAATGTGTGCTAATAAGAACAGCTGGTATGTCTTTTTTTTCCCTGAGAAATGTAGGTATTTTGCTATAGAGTTCAAGATGTGTATGGAGAATTTCCATACTATTCGATACTCATGATGTCCTATTTTACCCAGAAAAAACTTTGATGATATAGTTTTAAGAAGAAAGGTCTGTTTATGTCCTCGTCCTTCCTCTTCTATGTTTTTCCTACTCATTAGCCTCAGTTTAATGTAATTTGAATTCTCACTCATCCAAACCAATCAATCCACTTAGGGCAGATGACTTGGGTGCCCAAAAACCATAGCTAGTGAACAGGATTCATCACTGGATGGTTAAGGTATGATTCTGAAATGGGATGAAGATACCCACACACACATGCATATATGTGTGTGTGTGTGTGTGTGTGTGTGTGTGTGTGTGTGTGTGTGTGTAATACATATATACATATTTTTAAAAATTTCCTTTCCCTCTATGTATTAAAAGAAAAAATAATTATATAGATAATTGCATCCTTTTAGAAATAACACTAGACATGCTAGGAAAAATTAAGATTTTGAGCAATGAGAACTATTTCCTCATTTGTAAAAATCTTATCATTAAGTATAAATACTTATAAATTTCTCTTGGGTTCTCTCTAACATTACATTTATTTTATCATAAAAGTTGAAGATATATTTCATACATTGTTTTATATGTTTTTCTCTTGTCATTGCCATAAATATATTTTGATAATTGTCTCATAATTTTTAAATGATCAATAGAATATAATTGTCTTTCAGAAATTTTGGGATGGAGAAATAAAACACATATTCTTTCAATTAATATTTGTTTAGAGCCTATAATGTATCTTGCACTGTTACAGTAGTATAAAAGATAAAGTCCCAGATCCAGTGGAGCTTGTGTGTTCTAGAAGGAAAGGAAAAAATGAATATATAATTTTGGGCATAAAGAGAAATAAAGCAGGATAGAAGGATAGCGAGTGTGGGGGGTGGTTATTTTCAAGGTTCAGGAAGACCTCTTTGAGAAGGTGCCCTACAGTAGAGGCCTGAAAAGTTGGGAGAGCAGCCATGTCCCAGGAGGAGAGCATCTTGGCAATGAGATTGAAAGGCCAGAGGCCTAGTGGCAGGCATATGGAACAAGCCAGTGTGACTAGAGCAGAGTGGCTCAGGAAGGGAAGAGAGGCGAATGAGGTCAGAGATGTTGATATGGGGTTTGTTCATATAGGCTTTGCAGGCTTTGTTAAGGAACTCAAATTTAATTCCAAGTGTGACAGAAGCCATCAGAGGACTTTAAGCAAGAGAATAGTATTTTCTGGTTTATATTTTAAGAAGAGAATTCTGGCTCCTATCACCCTAATATAGCCATTGATTTTATTTTGGTTTATTTCTTTTATATTTTATTTTCAATCAAACATTGCATTTAAACTACTTTGCAAATTTTAGTTCCTTGAGAGCTGTTTTTGAGATATTATCTAACTGGAACATTTCCTTATGCTCCTTCCTATTGGTTTAACCAGAAAGTAATATTTTTAGAACATAAAACTCCATTGTAGCAGTATTTGTATGTGACTAAAAATGCATATTTTGATCATATCATTAAATGGACTAATAAACTGGTACAATGCTGTCTAAGGCATTACGGCTTTTTAATACATTCTTTGTTTCTTCCACTGTCTCTTCCAGGGTGTCTGTCTTGGTTCTAAGTTTCTCCAATCTTCTCAGCTAATTATGTACTCTTTTTTTTATTGCCCAAGTATCTTCAACTATTTCCCATTCTTTATAGAGTTCTTTTTAATGACTTTTAAAAAATAATATGAGTAAAGTAAAATAATGGGCAGCTTTTCTTACTCTCTTTGAGATCCTAGGTTTATTTTTCTTAAAGAAAGATAGCCAGAGTGCAGTTTTCATGATCTAAACCCATTTTCTTTCAGTGCCTCCATTTGAGAAACTATCAGTTATAAAAATGACCGACATTATATTTGTGGAAGGAGGTAAATTAATCATGAGACCAAGAGAACTCAAGATTAATTCAGCTAATGTTTGTAGCGTGGCTAGTATAATACATATAAAGGGTTTAGAACAGTTTCTGCCTAGCACATAATAAGGACTCAATAAATATTAGTGCTAAGACTAATTATTTCATTATTGAAAATCAATTATGCTCACTTATTTTATCTTTGGTATGTCAACATTATGAGATATTTGGTTTGTAATGAATGTTATTACTAGATATACCACCCGACTTCAGTCTACGTTGAAGCCAGCTAGCTACACACACAATCCCAATAGAGTGCAATAAAAGTTATCTGTGGGGAACCATAAGAACCCTGAAAAGGGTGTAATTTTGTGCAGTAGGAAAAATTCAAGGAAGACTGAAAAACAAAGGTAGTATTTGAAGTGGACTTTGGTGAATGAAAAAGAGTTAGCTAGGCAGAGAAGGATCCAGAAAGATAGCCCAGGCAAAGCACAGTAAAGAGCCGTGGATACACATGTTCTGCTTTGGTAGAATTGGTGAATGGAGCATACTTTATCATTGGGACAATGGTTGGTATAAGATTGATAATGGAAGATTTCATGAACCTTATCTTAGCAATAGTAGTGACTCAAGCAGGGGGAGGTACAGGATCAAATAAATGTTCTAAAAGACCAACAGTAAATTGAAGTAGAGTGAGTTTCCATTTTACTCAGGTAGCAGTGTGAATTGAAGTATCAAAACAGAAATTGGAGATAACTGGAGGTGTTGCAGTAGAGATTTTGAGTGCCTGAACAAGAGAAGTGAGGGTACGGAAGAAAGGATAGATGAAATGGGAACAGGAAAATTCAGTAGGACTAAGGGACTAATGAATTGGATATATGGGAAGAGGGAAGCATTAATAATAATAATAATAATAATAATAATAATAATAGCTAAAATGTATCAAATGTCTAGCATGTACTAGTTATTATTCAAAGTGTTTTACATGTGTTAACACATTTATCTTCATAACCTAACAGAGTAGGAGCTATTAAATGACCTTTTTACAGATAAGGAAACTGAGGCATGGATATTAATCCTTTTAAATATTCCTACTTTAAATGAAAATGCCATTACTTGAGATGAAGAGAGAAGGAACATTTGTGGAGAGGAGTAGGCAGGTAATATGCTAGCTAGAGCTTTCTGGGCTCTTTTTAATAAAGTACCTGTTCTCACCTCCATCCTACCTGATAACTTCCAATATCTGATATGGCGAGGAAGACAATACCTTCTTAAGTAACTACCTGGTGATAAGATGAAGAAAGGTTATAGCATCTCCTATCATAAAAAGTCAGCTTATGTTTCTGATGCCTATTTTGACTGTATTATTTCGTTGAAGTAGACATGACTTCATTCTTCAGTAAGTTGCCAGTGTTTTTTATTGGACCATTATTTGGCAGCTGAGTATATTAAATGCTTTTATCAGTAACAGTATTCTTTCTTTCACAGTATTTTGAATACTCTGCTCAACATGAGATTCGGCATAACATCCAGAAGGAATTATGTCTTCATGCTTCTCAAGGTCTCGTTCAGCTGAAGACATGTGCCTACAAAGGTCATAAGACAGTTGCTGCTGGAGAACAGATTTGGGAGATCCAAAAGGTACCATAGTGCAATTAATTCACCCCTTTTTGTAACTACTATTTTGAATAACTCTAATTGCTTATCTGGGAAAATGCACGAAACGTATTTTATTAATGTTATTCATCAGAATTTCTCAGGCTTTGTTAATTTTGTTATGTTTGTCTACCTGTGTGGTAAAAGAGAATATATCTATGAGTTAAATATTCTTAGGAACAAAATAATTGTAAAGTAGCTTAGTTAAAGCATGGCTTCTGCAGGTCAATGCTTACGTAAATTATTAGTAATAGTTACCTATAAATTTGTCTTTTTAAAAAGTTTCTTATAATGCTTCTTATAATAGGCATACTTGTTTTCATGGCAGAGAAAAAGAAAATTATATATTTACATATTTAAATTTTTTTTTTTTACCTAAAATGCTTAATTCTTTCCTTCTCTGTTTGAGTACGTTTTTGTGCATCTAGAACTAAGAGAATACATGAAAGATATTTTCTGGTTTTAAATATGTTTTATGGCTTAGCTAGATCCTAGTAATTCTTACCTGAAAATTGTTTTGTGCAATGCAAGAACACTATAAGACTGATTTTTATGACTTACAATTTTTTAAAGAGTTTGTCACTTATGGATATTTTAATGGAATATTTCTTATCTGAAAACTCAATTGAGACCTCCCTTTGTGTATCTCTCTTCATTTACATAATACCTTCTGTAGTGGCTTAAATGGTGGCATTTACACCATAGAAACCGATAAGATTGTATCAAACATAGTTGATCTTAGAAAGATTACAAGTTAAGAATGATGTGCCCTTGGTGCGCAGGTCTCCCTTTAGCTTCTAAGAGACCATAAAGTCGTTTTTAAATTTTTTTTATTAATCAGTTAACTATGATTCTTGAAACTTAGTATCTCTTTTATTTCTTTTTATTCTAGGATCAACTTCTATATAATCCATTATTGAAAATGTGCCTTTCAGCAAATGGAGAGCATCCAAGCTTAGTGTCGTGCAATCCATCAGATCTACTCCAAAAATGGATTTTTAGCCAAAATGATTAAGTGTTCCTTAAAATTAAGGAGTTGAAAAAGGAGATATTTTTTTCTCATAAAACTGTGACTAGGCATACACTGTAGTTTTCAAAAATTATGCAAAAGCAGCTAATTTTAACTTATTCCAAGTGCATTTTTCTTATTTATATCTTACAATGTCTATGTAGCACTGCTACAGAATCCCTTGTTTCCATTTCAAAGCACAATAGCTAATAATACCAAAGACTATTTTGAAATGTCCAGATGTAGGGGAAAAGATGTTTACAGTATGATGAAAATAATTTTCCAAGTAAAGTGCTGTTTGTGTGTTCTGTACACTTGAGGATATGCATAACTACATTCATACACTCACAACTTAAAATATTTCTTCTAGTTTTTTTGGGGGTGGGAGAAAGATTTGATACTGTATTTTTTTAACTACATAGAAATGGATCAATGAGGGTCAAACAATGGCCTTTGTGTACAAACCAGGAGTTTTTTATAGATCTAGAATTTATTATATGAAAATGCAGGTAAATTCTTTGCCTTTTGTTTACTTATTTGTCAAAAGTTTTCTTAAACGTGAAATTAAATTAATAAGCAGAACACTATTTTTAACACTTCAATTTCTTGGTAGATTTTAAAATATTTTTTAGTCTACAGCCAACTTGATTTGAAGCACTTAAGCCTTCTTTAAAAGACTTTTCTTAGTAACTATACTGCATTTTTCCAAAGCAATTAAAAAAAAAAAAACTTTCTAAATTGCTATCTGTTGAAAAAGTGTCTTTTTCTATTCTGCCAGACTTTTTTCCTTAACCAAAATTCACTAATCTTGAATGTTTGTAAAACTGAATTTTAAATACAGAATACTTGACTCACTTAAAGCAAAATTTTATTTGTTACTGATTCAATTTGTTACTATTCAATCAATATATTATCTTTGTAATATTTTTTTTTTCACCAAAAGTCCTTATTTCTCTTTATGTGGAAAACACAATAAAACAAATTCTTAACACTATTGTAATCATTTGATTAAAGTATTTTTCTCCTTTGTATAAAATATATAATTGAAAATAGGTGGAGAGAGCATAGATTTTGTATACTGAATTTCTAAGCACTGATTGTAGAGCCATCAGATATTTCTTAAGAAAAACAACCATTTGTTACTCATGGTGTAAAAAATAATCATGGAGAAGATACTGTGTTAGATATTCAGAAAACTTTATACGAAGTTTTGATAACTTCCCTTGAACATCTGATAGAGTATTTTTTTAATGTGCTTATGAAAATATAACGCTTTTTTTTCTTTTTTGGTCATCTTATATATAGCTCTTTTGTATTTTTACTTAAGAAATAAAGTATGATTGGCTTTGTATTGTAAACCTGGCAAAGCCTCAATTACACAAAGAAAATATTTTTTAATTATTGGTGCCACCTTTTCATTATTTGTAACTTTGAAATTGAATAAAAAAGACCCTCCATTCTTTAATTTATTACAATACCCAACTTTTATTTCAATTCAAAGTACCATTTATTGTGTCTCTTACCGTGTGACAGAATTTAAGGCAGGCAGAATAAGACACTGTCTTTGAACTTAGGTATTAAGGGCAAAAAAAAAAAGACAATTTTGAAATAGCATAATGGGTGACATTCTGATGTTATTGTGATGCAGGTGATAGCCCCGTATTCATTTTTGATATTTCTTTAATGAGTAAAGATATTTCTTTATTTCTGTAGCTAATACTAATATTTATTGTGAAACATACAGTGTGCACTTACATGCACAATTTGTTTCTCAGTTTCTTATTCTAGAGTGACTATTCCAGGAGTAAATATTGCTCTTAGAATTTGTTGTATTTCACAATACAAAACAAAACAAATTTCCAAAAGTATTTTATAAATGAACTTAAGTAAAGCATATTTAAAAAGAAAGTAAATTTGAGTGCCCTCTTGTATTAGTCATATATTGTCATGTCAAGAACCAACCTAAATCTGTTTAATTAGGTTGACTTTATTATGGCTCTGTCAAATGCATTCAAAATGAATTTTTCTTGCCTGATTTGGGTGTCTCAGATGGTTGTTCAGTGTCACATAACTCATTTTATTAGAGATTTGTCATTTGGTATGGGAGTAGCATCTTTTAAAAAGCTGAGCTTTGAAACAATCCTAACAGGAAGTTATTTATGAAGACTGGTTGACATTCACTTGAGATATTTGAGTTCATTCAAGTGAGAAATTGTGAAACTCTTGCTCAATTTGAAGCCACCTTGGCAAATGCTACAGAAGACCTGGCATGTTGCCTTCCTTCCAGAGGACCAAGTCCCAAGAACTCTAGATTGGCAAGCTACACAACCATACCTGCTTGGGTCTACTTGATGGGCGGACTCACAGAAAACTAGGATGTGATCACACAATTAACCATAGGAGAAAATAAGCAATACACTAAAATTGCCTATCACTATAACAAATGATGTTGAACTTTTAAGTTGCTTTAATATCAAAGAATTGGCCTTACTGTTGCTAGACAATTTAATTAAATGCTATATAAACCATAAAAATAGAAGAGCAAAAAGTAGGGAGCTGCTATTTCTGAGAAAATATGATTTAATGTTTTGGGAAAAGTAGAAAAAAGTCAAATTATTTTTTAAATGTCTAAAAAGTTATAAGTTATATATGGATGAGAATTATAAAAGAAAATATAAAATTCTAGAAAGATTCTGTGCTCAAACTGCTTCTCACTATGCTTTAAAGAAAACAAAATGAAGCTTCTTCAGGGGATGCATTTTTAGTGTGGTTTGTTTAGGAAAGATATATAATTCTTAAAAACCAATTCATACTCAAAAGACATTGGCCTTGCAATAGAATATCCATGAAGGAATTAATATACATGCAAATGTAGGAGTATGTGTATGTGTGTATGTGTTTGTGTGTTTTAAGTTAAAATATTTGCTATGTATCTTCTCTTTTTTATTGCTTTCTATTTTAAATGCCTTTTCTTAAATCACAATTCAACCAGCATTGGAGAAGTTTGGAGAAGTTTTTACATTGGAGAAATTTTCTCCACTACACCTATATAACCTATATTGCCTATTGCTCTCTAATCTTCAACAACTCTAGTCCTCAGCATTATTTAAGAAATAACTTTTTGTTTTGTTTTTTTTTTATAGTAGTAGGCATCAGGGACTAATGATACACAAAATGGTCTATATCTTCAATAAGTTTAAAATCTAGTAATGTGGTCATCAATGAAGTATTATAAAATGCTGTTTTGGAGATAAACAGTCTATGATGAAGTCCACACTTTCGGCCTCTGTTGAGTCCATTGCCAGGAGCTAGGGGAGAAAACAGAGGTGCCCCATATTTTAGAGGTAAATAACCATAGTCATACTTCTCAAATTTTATTGTGCACACCCAGGGATCTTACTACAATGAAGATTTTGATTCATTAAGTCTGGGATGGAATCTATGATTCTGTATTTGTAATAAGTTCTTAGATGATGCCAGTGCTGCTGTTCCTGGAACCACACTTTAAGTAGAAAGATTGCCCATTGAACCAATGCCTAAGGTTCTTTGAGACTACCATCACAATTTCCATCATGCTTGACATCCCTGATTACTTCAGATACCACCACAAGAAAATATTCTCTATTGTCCTTATTGCCAGTATGGGTCCCTGGAAACTCCTACATTTTGTGTATATCCCTAACTTGATCAATTTCTCTACCCCACCTGCAATCACCTTCTACACTGCCAGCTCCTACTCTTGTTCTTTGACCAGAAAACACCCTTGTATCGGCAACTTGGTATCCGAAAGTCCTATTCATTATCTTGCCGTAAATGAAACTGAATGTCTAAGGACAGCCCTTCCTATTCCAGTGAGAGCTATTGTTTTTGTTTGTTTCTGAGCATTCCTCGGTACTGCAAGGTGAGGATTTGGAGTATGTGCATTCATCAAAAATTTCCCATTAAACCCATGCCATTTGGAGGTATTATCCTCCACCCCTTCTTGCTCCTATCAGCTATAAATCTATAGGTCATTTCTCTCAATTAATTCCCTTCATTGATTAGTTCTTTGACTTTCTTCATATTCCTCCTCTATCATTTTTGTGTGTGACTTCCATATCCGTAAAAATGATGCCAGGATCCTGGGTTCTCATTACTTGACCAACATTTGTTTCCCTCAGCCAAATACTCTCTTGTCATCACTATAAACCATTCATTCTCATTCATAAACTCTGACTACTACCTTCTATCCTTCTAGCTCATTTATACTAGTTCTTCCCTTTAAGAAAACCTTTCCCTACCTCTTTGAGACATCCAACTATTGATTTTGTTATTCATTGACTATCATTCTCTAGTTCACACTCGTCTCCTGATCCTGAATGGTTTCAATATTTCATCATCATCATAATTTTTATATATATATATATATATATATATATATATATATATATATATATAGTTTGACTCATTTTTTTTTATTATTTTTTTTTAATGCCTACAGCACCTGGTCTTCCTAGGTGATTTCCTATCCAAGTGCTAACAAGGCTCGACTCTGTATAATAATTTTTTTTTAGCACTCTCAATTTACCTGTTCTTTTCTCTATAATGCGTACCTGAAAATCTTCAGACTCTGGATAAACCAAAATGTTTGAAAGATATTTGTATCCTCTGCTCTTGCACCTTAATAGATGTCCTGGGATGACATCTTCACCATCATCTTGGAGATATCCTTTAGCTTGTCTCTCTTGCTTCTTGTATACCATTCTGTTATTTTATGACTGCAATTTTTCTTTTAGCTTTTAGAGGATATTAATGGTAGCTTGCTTTTTGGATTAACCTTCATCCATTCTGTTGACACTCATTACTAACTGATTTATTTTCCAAACACCAAAATTTTGTCATCAAATCTTTCCTACTCTTTCTTCCTACTAATTTATGAATTTTCCTCTATATTTTTTGCTGTCATTTTCATGGCATTTTGGAAAGAACCAGAATAAAATGAAGGTCAAATCTAATATTCTTAATGGAAAATCTCTGTTCATTTTTCAATGGTCTCCTATCTGTCTGTCGCTGCCAACTTCCAAGTTGCCAAATCTACATCCCTTTTTCTGTCCTCATATATCCAAGCTCCACAGCATTTGAAACAATTGACTACAACCTAGTCAAAAAAAAATTTTTTTAATTTCTCTCCTACCCACTGACTTTAGCATCTACTGACTCCTACCTGATCAACTCGCACTCTGTTCTACGTTAATTAGTTGGTATTATACTGCAAGAAAAAGCTCTCCCTTTTCTTTTATTCATTCATGCATGCATACATTTATTCATATATTCATTTATTTATTTATTCATTATGTTCTGTTGAATTCCTATTTCATACAGTGGGTTATAATCTAGTTACTATTATTGTTTATTTTGATGATTCAATTGTCCCAAAATTGATCATTAGAGCCTCTTCAAGCTAATTCCTGTGAAGTTTTTTTGCATGTCCCCATCATACTCTGAACATTTCTGTGCTTTCTGATTCGTTTTTTACTTTCCATGTCCCAACCTTGGAATCAAGGATCTCTTCATGGAGCCTGGTTGCTTTTTGTGGAGGCATTTAGAAATCAAGATGTGGGTACTCCATGTGCTCATTGCTGCTAGGGTTAGCATTGCTTCTAGATCCCTTTGGCAGACAGAAATATGCTCCATATATTATCTGTATACACATCCCTATCACTGTATAAGCTTTTTTCTTTTTTTTTTTTTTGCCTGCAGCACATGTTCTTCCTAGGTGGTCTCCCATCCAAGTACTAACCAAGCCCACCCTGCTTAGCTTCTGAGATCAAACGAGATCGGGCACATTCAGGGTGGCATGGCCATAGTGTATATGCTTGTATATGTAAATATGTATGTTATAAAAATAATAAAAAATATATCTTTAAAAGCATGGCTAGACCCTTCACAAATTCAATTCTACCCATAAAAATGCCCCATTTTTTGAATTTGTGTTTATTTTTTTTGTTTTTTAATTATAATTTTATTACACATGTATAAATTTATATACAGACCTTAAACATTATTTCTGTAGAAGCATATTTATTGAGATGGTAAAACATCCAGGATATATTGAATAATACCAGAATATTCAGGTTGATCCCGTTTTTTTGTGGAAAACATATATTATACCTGGGAGGGTATATAACAATGTAACATGGTTAGTTCTGGATGGTGGGGTAATGTCTGATAATTTTGATATATATATTTTTTTTACTAATTTTTACCTTATAGATTTGTTAAATGGTAAAGGCATGTATCTTCATAGAAATCTATAGTTAGAAAAGACTATTTTAAAGGTAGTAGCATTCCTAATACTTTGTTCACCTGCTGTTCACTTCCTAAATATAAAAGCAAAAACAATTTCTAGCTGTGTTACAAAAAGCAGGAAGACATAATTGAATCACATTTGTATTTATTTTGTATAGTACATATGTTTGATTTTGGGGACAAAGGAAGGTGAAAAATATTTTTTGTGACATTTTTATTTCATGTGCATCACTGTGGAAAGGTCTTTTTACCTATGCAAATGACACAGTAACTGTAATACGTGCATGAGATTTAACATGCCTAAAGCTAGGAGAATTCATAGAGACACTTTGACAGAAGAGATTCCCAAAATTCCTCGTTCCTAATAAGTTCAGGATAGTAAGACCACATTTTATACATTATGATGTTTGAATCTTGGTATTTAATTTTAATAAAGTTTATACACATTTATAAGTTCAACAAACATTAGATGCGTTATTTAAACCAATAAGGTATAATCTATTCCCTCAAGGAGCTTCCAGTTCAATGAGGAAGTGGGACAATTGAACACATGATTATAGATGGGGTAATAGTCAGGAATAGAGGTTAGCACAGAATGCCAAGGGCGTTAAAGAAGTGACCCCACACACAGCAGTGGGTGTTTGGCTGTGTGAGTGTCAGGCAAGTTTTACTAGAGACATGACCATGAGCTATACTTTAAAGGACAACTTAGAGTTAGCAAAGTTGACTATCCTTTAGCTTCCCACCACTACTATGTAGTTTATTCTTTAGACAGGGTTAAAGAAGTGCTCTTTTGCTTACTGTTAGAGAAGGAGGTGGGCCAAGCTGAACTTAGAAGCACAGAAGGCAGATCTGGTCCCTTCTTCTGACCCTATTACTGCCACATCTGCCATCTCTAGACTTATCTTTCAGATGTCCTAGCTTTGGCAGTCCACCTTCTTGTTCTATTTCTCTCTGCTTCCCGATTAATGGCTTTTGTGACCATCCCCTAACTGCTGGGGGACTGAAGCCATGCTATGATGGAGAGCCTCTGTCATCTGTTTTCTTCTGGGAGATATCCTCTATCTGTGGCAATATTGATCTATTTCTTAGGTAGATAGGCTTGTGATATCTACTATGTTGTAAAAAAAAAAATACCTAAATAACGTATTGTCAGAGATAAATCATAAGTAGTAAAACTAAAGAATACCAAAAATCTTGATTCACACAAAATTTAGTAATTAACATAAAAATTGTAACAGTGGTTACCTCGGAATGTGGGAGGGCAGGGATGTGATTGGGAGGAAATACACAAGGACTGTCATTCCATGGTACATTCTGTTAAGGTTGGCATTCAGGTGTTCATCTTATTATTCTTGAAAATAAAGATTTATATTCCATATAACCTTCTGTATATATGAATAATGATTTTTAAAAGATTAGGTAAAGAGGCTCATAATGAGAGGGTGTAGAGATGAGCATTCACATCACGAAGATGGTTTGCTTTGCTTACTATTATTTTTATTTTCTCTGTAATAACTCTGTTATCTCTAATATGTCATAAAGTGTTAACGATAAATATTTTTTTATCTGCATAAGAGGCTTTGCTAAGCAAAATGCTTCTTGAATTAGATGTGAAAATTATAATATATTAAAAGGGCCTACCGGATATGAAGGCTGTATAGTCCAAACAATGAGCATTGGATAAATGTAGCATAAAATGATTTTCATTATGTTCCAACCAGAGAGCAAGTGCATTTAATGGAATATAAGGGAACCATGGGAATTGTGTATTTTATATAAAGCAAAGTTCAAAGGAAGTTGCCACTGTTTTTCTGTTAGGAAAGACATTGTGGAGGAGGCAGGATTGCTGGAGCCATTGGATAGAAGCAGGAGGGTTTGAATTAGAGGAAAGAAAATGGTTCAGGATTTGAATAATGTGTGGTCCTATTGCTATTTTGACTGTTATGGTGCAGGAACTGCTTGCATGGTGATCTCCCCAGGCCTGCAGTGAGTTGTTCAGGAATGCTCCGCTGTGGCTTCCACCTCCTCTATGGCAGTTCTTTCCTCGAACCACAAAACCCAAATGAATGTGTTTTTCTTCTAAATGGGCATGGCTTTGAATATGAAACCAAAATTTTTAGTTTTGAGAAGAGTAAAGGTTTTGATGGCATTTATATTTCCGGTCTTTATTTTTCAAGTGTAGAAACGAAGATAAACTATCCTCCTTCATCTATGCTTACATCTTTTTCTAGTTAACCAAGAGGTGGACACCATGGTACTCATGTTTATCACCCATTCTTGTCTGCTTGTTACATACTTTTAGATCTGTTTCTCTTAACGATGCAAATTTGCCTGCCCCTGGCATTTAAATTCACAATTCACTTTGTTATGGAAGAAGAGAAGAAGTTACCAAAGGCCTATGACTCAATGTTCAGGAAAAATAATTTTAGCATTCTCTACCTAACTCTGCCGCTTCCTTTTTTTAATTCTCTTGTTCCTTTTCATCGTTCCTCCTCCTCTCTCATATCCCAAGGTCTTCTTGTTCTTCTGCTCTCATGTTAGCAGTGGCATCCACGTTTGGAAAGACTCTGATAAATTTCTCCAAGAGAGGACTTGACATAATATATCACTTCTGCCCTATTCTTTGTCACAGGAAAATTTTGCCTGCACCATCTGGTAGATGAAGAACAAACATAATTTTAAAGAAAAGTTTTAACCATTTCTTAAATTAGCCCAAATAAAGAAGTCAGTTTATTTATTTTTTTATATAAATTTTATCCAATCATGGTAGAGGTAAAATGGATTTTTATATAATCTTTATATAGAAAATATTATAAAATTGTCATATGAAGAGAATATACAGCTAAAAAATACAGAAAGAATTATAGAATTATGCTAGTTAATTAACAAATATATTGTTATTTTTATTGATCTTGTGATATTTATGGTGTTTGTCAGCTTTTCAAAATTTACTTTTTGAGATTTAAATTGTCATTACAGGTATTTACCTTTGTACTATATGTTCATACTATTATGTTTTATTTTTATAACAAGAAACTCCCCCATTGTAAAAGCTTTAGCTTCTACAGTACTCAGATCTGCCCTTAGTACCCAAGAAAATGAACAATTGCAAATAAGAAAGATGAATGAAGAAAGTTTATTCCCGTATCTACATAGGAAGAAGAAATGTGACTTATCCTATGCTGCATTTATAATGTTTCTAGTTATGCTTTTTAATCCAAATTTTTATATTTCCTGCCATCATATAGATCCATTTTTCCAAATTTTGTCAAGTTCATGTTACACTTAATCTTTTCAGGGCATCAGCCAATCTCCCAATTCAAAACTGTGCTTTCTGATTGTTGAAAACCTGCCCAGTGAGCATCGCCCCTGTGTACCCACTTGGTATAGTGCTTCCATGAATATTTAATAAATATTTTATCAGATGTTTAATAAATATTTAATCGAATGTGTTCAGCTAAATTAGGTCAGCAGCTAAGGTGGGAGGGGAACTGTAGTTTTTTAATACTGGAGCAGCTTTGGACGTCAAAAAGTATTAGAATGCAAAGAGCCAGACGGGGAGAACAATAGTTACTGCCCTCTTTTTGTCAGGAAACTCCAGACGCTGCTCCAATTCCTGAGGAGACGTTTTGGTCAATAGCAGCTTGAGTCTAATGCTGGTCTGAAAGCCTGGGAACAGAGGCATTATAACCTCCAGCCTGTGAAATCAGAGGTTTGGAAACTCATGCCAGTAGCAGAATGGACCTCAATCACTGTGGAACGTTGAAGGATGTAGTTGTGAATGGACATCGTTTCGGCAACATACACTCAGATTATTCAGGAAGAGAAAATGAGAGATAAAGCAAAGATGGTACAATTTAATGTTTGGGGGATCTGGGTGAAAGGTATATGGAAATTTTCTGTACCTGCTCTTGAAATTTGTATATAAATTTAAAATTATGCAAAAATAAAAAGTTAAAGGAAAACTACTACAACAAATAAAAACAGAACAAAACTATAACAAAATAACTGGATTTCCATTTTGACCCTATTTTTTTTCCTTAGTATAATGAGGACACTGTAAAACAAATAATTTAAATAAAGGATTGGATCCTTCTCTCCTTCCTTGCAGTATTTACTGAAAGCTGGACACTTTTGAGATTTTATTTTGGTAACATATTATTTTAAATGTTGTCCATTTAAGGAAATATGGACATTCTATGAATTAAAGGAATTTGAGTCTTTTAGGACTTGTGAGACAATTTCACATTACAAACAATATAAATAATACAAGCAGCAGTATCCTTCAAGGTTTAAGGATAAAGTTACAGGCCCTGGCATTCCTGCCAATACCTTGACTTTATTGTTATTATTGTTCTTTTTTTATTGCTTAAAAATAAGATAGGTTCCATTGACATGGTAAAAAGGTTATGAATCAGATTACACTTTCCTCCTAAAGTTAGCTGAGAATGTCACACTGTGCTAGACGAATAAGGAGTCTGTTTGCTGAGTAGAGGAGAACTTTGATTTGAGTAGGGCTGGCCACCTGTGGTATAGCTATGAAGAGACTGCAGGCCAGATTGTTGGTTGTTGAAAACAATGAAAGATGCAAAAACACTTTCATTATGGTAGTCCCTGTATTTAAATAGGAAGAAGAAACTTACTTTCCTTCTTTTCTCACCTCTTGGTGTCTTATTCATTGTTTCTCCCTATGACCTTTTATTTCCAGAACTTAAGATAGGTCTATTTGAACTGTTCTCCCACTATGATTAATATGTCGCACAAATATAAAGGTGTATTAACCATCTTCACCGTTTACTACATCTCTTAAAAGATATTTCTATGGTTCTAAGTAATGAATTTAGCGGTTACTTTAGAAAGAGGCTGTAAACTAAGATGCGTTATTCATTTGTACTTTTGGATCAAAACGAACTCCAGCTTTTCACATACTCAATTTGGTATAGCTATTGAAGAGAAAAACTGATCTTGGTGGGAAATTGGGATTCTTGTTTCATGTCCCAGAAACTATAGCATTCAACTGTCTCTCCAGCAAATCTTTGCCTTCCCAGTGCATGATACAATTGGTCTTTAGCAGCTCATTCTCACAATCCTGAAAAAAGTTCCTATTAAATGATTTAACATCATTTCTATTCCAGCAGTCAAACCAACTGCATTCTGTCCTTAATATTCAACTTTGAGGGGTTTCAGTCTAAGTGGAGGCCTGTAGCGAATTCTAGAATCTGTATTCTCAAATAATATCTCCTTATCTCACTAGGTTTGGGAAACAATGCCAATGGAAAGGGGAAATTGGAAAGACTCCTAAATGGTACCGAATCTGCAAGTCACTCATACAGTGAAATAGATTCACCAACTAGAATTCAAATAAATGATGAGCCTTATTTTGTTTTCCCCACTGTCCTTTCTTTTGGTAATCTTTTTTCCTAATTTCTCTCCCTCCCACACACCCACAACAAAGTTGTAGGTGAAACAAACATTTAAAGAGAGGAAAAGCAGCTAATAGGGATTGGTCTCTTATTGTAGTAAATGTGATATTAGATACAGCATTATTTTTAATTCTCAAACACATCTATAAGATTCATATTATCATCCCAATATTTCTAATAATGGGAGAGGGGTTCAGATATGTTCCACATCTTATCCAAGTTTCTCCCAACGGTGAGTAGCAGAGTTAGAATTTGAATTTATATATATGTGAATCTATATTTTTAAGTGCCACTAAAATACTATTTTCTGGGGAGCAATATGCATTCAGACTTCATTTTTTCCATCTGTGGTAGGTAAAAAATTTCCTTCTTCCTTTGACCTATCTTCCTTCAACCTGTGCTACTTCCTGAGGAGCAAGGGCTCTGGAAATTGAACCTCAGCTCCAGTTTACTATGTGACAGGCACTATGTCAGCATTTGTCATACAACCATAATAGGCAATGTCTTGGCCTCATGGAATTTACATTTTTATAGGGAAGAAATAATCAACAAAAATATGAGAACTATCAGATAATGAGTATCATGAAAAATATGAAACAAACTAACAGGATAATGTAATAAAAAATAACTGAGTGCCATGGATTGGATGGTCAACCAAGAACTCTCAGAGATCTAAGTGGCAAGAAGGAGGCAGCAGTTCATTCAGCCATCTCTCCAAAATTCTTTGGAGCTGGGAGGTTGATCTCTCCTCCAATTTCCTTTTGAAGTCCTAAGTTTGATTGTTATGAAGCAAGAGCTGCTCTATGGGACTGATGATGTGGAGTATACAAATAAATCTATGAAAAGGGTAAAGATGCTGGCTAGTTCCTGAGAAGTGTACCCAATTTCTGGATATTTACATTAATTTAAAAGGCTGTGTTCTCTGTAATAAAAAAGACAAATAACCATGTCTTAAATAAGTAAAGGATTTGAATAGCCATTTCTCCAAATAAGGTATACAAATGGTTAATAAAGCACAAGAAAAGATGTTTACCATCATTATTTATTAGAGAAATGTAAATCAAAACCACAATGAGATACTATTGCACTCCTGCTAAGATGGCTATAATTAAAATAAAATGGAAAATAATAAGTGTTGGCAAGGACATAGAGAAATTAGAATTCTTATATATTGCTTATGGGAATGTAAAATGGTATCATCACTGAAAGAATGGGAAACAGTTTGGCAGTACCTCAAAAAATTATACATATAATCTAAAAATTCTACTAATTATATACCAAAAAGATTTGAAAACATATTTTCACACACACACACACACACACACACGCACACACACACACAAAAAAATTGGTGCATAAATGTTTATAGAGCCATTATTCTTATTAACAAAAAAGTTGAACAACCCAAATATTTATCAACTAATAAATGGATTAAAAAATATGGTATATCCATACAATGGAATATTATTCAACCATAAAAAGAAATGAGATTTCAATATATTCTATAACATGGATACACCTTGAAAACATTGAGCCTAGTAAAAGAAACCAGTCCCAAATCACCACTTACAAGATGACTTCATTTACATGAAATAAGCAAATTCAAAGAAAAAATTGATTAATAGTTTTCAGGGCTGGTTTGGAGAAGGGAGAAAGGGAGGTATATTCATAGTTAAAGATTTTCTTTTGGGAGTAAAGAAAATGTTCTGAACTTAGTGGTGATGATTGCACAACTCTGTGAATACACTTACAATTACTTCAAGACAATAAATTTTATAGCATGTAAATTATATCTGATAAGAAATATGTTTAGATGGGTCCAGCTTAGTAAGTATCTAATAGTTACAGTCATTATATATTTTTTAAATGGAGTACAGTTACGTACTCTGGTTTTGGTTATATGCAAATCTCATTCAATATGTTTAAATACATGGAACTCACAGTAATGATGATTAAGGGTTGGAAGGAGTTTTAGAAACATGCTAATAAGAACTAGCAGAAAGAGCTT